>JAJPUD010013800.1:0-11894 GCA_023553655.1 Myrmecobius fasciatus | reverse complement strand
GACATTTAGCTTTTTATTTTCAAAATATATGCAAACATAGTTTTCAACATTCACCTTTGCAAAATCTTGTGCTCCACATTTTTCTCTCTTCCTTACCCCCTCCCCCCCAATAGCAAGTTATCCAATATATGTTAAATATGCAGAGAGATTCTTTTTCAAGGAATAGTTATGTTTGATGTATATTGAAGTTTCTTCCAACTGTAGAATAATATAATCTATAATCATTCTTCCTCTTTTCATGGCATAGTCTGTGCTGGTTGGTCTGAGTTTATGCCCACAGAAAGTGAAATTTGAAAGGAAAAGGTGAATAACCTGTCTCTCACAACTTAATTTGGAGAGGTCTTTTCATCTCGATTAGATTGGCCATCAGGGAGTACATTTTTCTGTTCTTCAGATAGATAAATTAGCAGAATCAGAATCAGGCTTAGAAAATGACTTGTCCAAAGTCATGCAAAATATTCTTTCTTTAAGAAAAGATATTTCGAGATATACCATGAATTTGGTCAAGCTCAAAAAAGTTGTGCTAAGCCAGAGAGTTCTTAATGCTTTAGCATTAAGTTTGCTCTTTACTGTTGTAAAAATATTCCAGGTTCAGGTCAGTAGGGAAATCATTCTGAATGAACTAAATCATTGCTGCTATCCTAGCCTGTACATAAGAGGTTACATATGAGCAAAGTGAGTTTTGCTAAGTGTTTTGCACAAGTTTTTGGTAGTATCTTCATGTCACTCATAAGATTTGGCTTCTTGCACAAAATTCCCCAGAACTGCTATAGAATTTGGACACATTTGCAGTATAATAGAAAGATTTTGTTAGTGTCTCTCCTTGGGATCAGGCACCTTGTACCAGAGCTTTGCCACAGTAGAACCTCAGGTGGGCAGAGTTAAAAAATAAGAAAACAACAAAATTATGCATGAATCAATTTGTGCTTTAAAATACTCATGATAGCACCATATATTACAGACCTTGACAGTCCTGTGATAAAGATAGGACCATATGGGTGGCATGATCCTGTGACAATAAGGTAAGAAAACTGAAGCGCAGAGAAGGTAAATGATGGGCTCGTAGTTACATTCCCAGAGGTTAGCATAGGGCTAGGAAGAAATCCAATCTGGACTTTTTAGTCCAGTGAATGTTCCATTGCACTGTGTTGCTAGTCCTATACATAGAAGTATGCTCTTTGAAGCTTTTATTACAGTATTTCTACTGTTTTTCTTTGGTGGCTAGAACATTTATTTAAACTGGTTCAATTATCATTGTTCTTTGCACAGCAGAGTTTATTATTTCAAGTGACTGATTGCTTTAACAGGTGCTCAGCAAATGAGGGCTTCATTGTATTATTTAATGTTTTGGTTGGATGAAAAAATGAATAAAAAAAATAAAACTAGGATTTTTGTTTGATGCAGCACCTCTTAAGATATACATTTCCATTGCCATTTTTATTCATGAAACTTTACTACAATATGTTGGGTTAAAGGAATCAGACTGCTATAAGGGAGATGTCTTACAATTTTACAAGTTTTTCTTTCTTTTGCTTAATTAAACAATCATATAAAACTACTAAAATAGAAAGAAGAATAAGACATAAGGGAGAGAGACTTTGGGTGGTTCCTTTAACTTTTAGAAGAAGGAAGCAAATGATAAAGTTACAGTTCTATATCAGGAATTATGGCTATTTAAAAACATTTCCTGAGTTTTTCCTAAGCACATAACCTTCTGCCTTCTACCATCTAGTAGATGAGAATTGATATTCAGAATAAAAACCCTTGTGGTTCTATATGGTCCTCAATCAGTAAAGTCATTTATTTTATTTGAACAATGAAGGAGAAAGATTTATGCTGATGGATTTTTAGAACGATTTCCAGTGATGAGGTTTGAAATAAAGAGTTGTCTCCTTAAACACTCACTTAATCAGAATGTTCAATTAACTACGATTGCTTTAGTCCTAGAGCATTTCACTTCATTAAGATTTTACTGAACTTACTTTCTTCTTTGGGGAATCATTTTGTGATTGAAAAACTATAGGGTATTATTTAGAAATGAAGGTGATATAAAGGCAAAAGATAATAAACAATTCATATTTAAAGGAAAAAATTTAGGATAGATAGATGGTAGTTCAAAGATGTGTATTTGTAAAACTGGCATCTTTCCCTTCAATTAAAAAAACCCAACAAAACATTTCTTTTTGATTGGATATAGTTGAAGTCTACCAAAGGAGTTAGATTTTTATTTCATAGTAATCTTATGATAAATTCTTTTGTAAAGTGAATGGCAACAACGTAATTCCTTTTTTTTTTTTTTAATGTCTTAAGTTTCTATATCTTAGGTTTGCTGAAGTTAGGATATTCCTCTTGTGTGATCCAAGTTAATAAATCAGAAAAAGAAGTTGAGTGATTCAGAGAAAGTCAGTGCTTAGTGACAAATATTTGATAGATGATATTGTATTTACTGGAAAAAGGTGTCTCATTAGATGGCTCTACCCATGATGCTTAATGCAACACATGATGATGTAAGCTCTATTTACTTTAAGGCAATGTAAGTTGATTTTGAAGTGGTCCTGGAAATTTGAGAACTTGTTTGAGGTGTATAGAATGTGTTGAAATAAATTTGCAGCTTAGGTCTCACTCTGAACAGAAAAAAAATTTTAGGAAAAAAAAGCATTCAACATTTATTTACATCAACAGTGTGGCAGTTCCCCAGATTTTACTGCAGGTTCTCATAGACTTTCAGTATAAGTTTTTTACTACTCAATGGATAGTATGTTATTAATTATAAACTGTGAAACCTCATTTTTATGTTAGCTTCCTGCATTTTGAAAAGAAATGCTTCAAAATGCATTTTTTATATAATTCAATTTCTAAAAAAAAAACAAAATCCAGCTTGTGACAGAAATATGAACATTTACTATTGAGACTCCTGTACAGATCACTTAAAAGAGTCAGAAGTGACTGCTGATAATGTTGGCCTTGGTTTTGCTCATTCAGGAAGAATCATTGGAGTTGTGTAGAGATATTGCAGTAGACTTCAAAGTGGACAGTCCTGGGTAACAGATGTCTCTTGGAGATCTGTGCCAGGTATCCCCTCACATTCATTAAGTTGTGATTTAGTAATTCTACTTTTTTCAAAGTAGAAATCTTACTTATTTTATATAGGTTTTTATGGGTAAAATGATTAGATATATTTGTCAGTATAAGCAAACTGATAAATTTGTAATAAAGTGTACCAGACCATTTACTTGGCAGGGACAGAATAGCTTGTGAAAGCAGAGTAGTTTCCAATGGAGCATGCAGAGCTTTGAAAATTCTCAGCCACAGCCGAAAGTAGTATTTCAAATTACCCTTAAATAATTGTTTGTTTTCCTGTACCCAACTAAGTTTATAAAAATTTGGGCAGACAAGCATTTTGTTTTGATTTGAAATATTTTTAGTGAATTGTTATCTGCTGAATGCACATATGGTCTGAACTTTCTCCTTACTATGATTTATTTATTTATTTGAAGGCTGGATCCTGGAAGTACAGGGGCTTCTTACAGACCAGATCCCGTTACTGATTTGCACAGGAAGATTTACTTGCTCTATTTCTGACCTGGACTTGTTTGCCCCTCCTTGGGCAGTTAGGTGGCCTTCTCCTGGGGACTCCCAAACTTCGTGTGATCATGTGATCTCATAGTTCTTTGCAGCTTAGCCTTCCTATAGCAAGGATTATAGATGTGGGCTACTACAGGCAGAGACAAACTATTGTAACTTTGTAATTTGTAGTCTCATAATTTCTCTTAGTTCCTCTAAAAACGACTGGCTCCAGATCTCAATCCCTAATGTTTTCAGTATTTGAATAGATTAAAATAAGGGATTTCATACATAGAAAAGCTTCATTGGGAATAAAAGGACAAAGATAATGTAATAGGAAGTAGATATAAATTAATACAAAGTAATTTCAAGAGACTGAGGGTGTTAATAACTGTGAGATGGAGGATGGTTAGTAAAGTTCTAGAATAAGAGTTGAGATTTGAGCTGAGTTTTATAAGGAAGCCACATTCTCTACCAGGAGGAGGGAAGGAGGGAGGGCAATTCAGGTATTCAGAACCACTTGGGCAAAGGCATAGAGGCAGGAGATTGCATATCAGAGATATGCAATTCAGAGATATGAAGTTCCAGGAATTACTTTGGGTATTGAGGGTTTAAGATCAGGAATGAAAAAACCCTGCACTTGTCAAGAGGGAAGAACCTGCAGGTCATTTTGAAGAGAGAGAAAGGGGGGAGGGGAGAGGAGACAGAAATGGAAAGAGACAGAGACTAAGACAGAGACACTGAGACACATGATAGAGAAGGAAAGAGCAAACAGAGACAGGCCATAGTAAATGGGCTTTCACAGTGAGTGCCAACCACTTGTCTATGAACTCTCCACTCCCAAATCATACTTGATTAATCAGATCATTACTGAAATTGAGGGCACAGTTGCCTACCTCTTTAGGAACATGAAAACACACATGATAGAAGCATTTACAATATTTGGCTCATAGGGTGTAAGGTTCTATAATTTGTTTTAAAGAATTCCTTTTTTAGTGACATCAAAAAATGTGTAGTTTATAAAAACTGCACCTGGTCCCGATTGTCTGGGATGAGTTCATATTTGCATCACTGCAAATGATTTTGAAGATGGAATTCTTGGGTTGTTTTCTGTCTCTTGGAGCCCTTGACATTGTACTGCTACCTGTGTGTGCAAACTTCCTGACATTAGAAAGGCTTTGCCTTCAACTGAAATGTAAGTTGGCTGCATTTATTTTTCATGTTCCTAAAATTAGGAAATGATATGACAATAAACAGAAATGCCCTCAGTGAAGAGAGAAGGGAAACTGTTGTTTATCTGGTCAGGTGGTTTAGATTAGCAGTGATGCTGCTCTGTATTATGTTACTTTAAATCATTGTGTCCCAACAGGACATAAATTATGAAGATTGTTACAGTATGTTTCATCCTATGTAAGATCAACAAATTGGAATAATTTTTATAGGAAAAACACAGTGCTTTTGGCAAGGTTATTGAATAATTTATTTTTATTTGAGTGTCTCTTATGTTGTTTCTTAATATCGAAAATACTATTTGTATAATATATAAAATATAAACTTTAAAAGAAAAAAAGGCAATGATTCTTTTCAGCAATTACTTTAAGTGGCAAAGTACTTCAAGTATATCAGTGTTTGTGTGTTTTTTCTGTCAAAATGTTTCAGATAGAGCCAGTAACTGTTAGTTTACTTGTTGATAGAATTGTAAACAAGCATTGCAGTTCTTGTGTGAAGGAAGAGATGTAGTTTTGCTTTATCAACAGATTTTTTAATAGGCATAACCTGTATTAAGGAATTTATTACACCAATGTGCATACTAATAGAAGTTTATTTTAGATAAGAAGTAGATGAAGAAAAGCAGAGCCTGGAATTTCCAATTTGCATAAATTTAGTTTATTGTTTTGATTTTCTCAGTGAGCCATAAAATAAAAGTAAAGTTTTGTTGTTTTACTTTTCTCAGTGAGCTGTTTTGAATTATAATACTAGATTAACATCAGCAATTAAAATGATTTTTGTATTTTGCAACATAGTTGTTATTTTGGAGAAAAGTGTTTGTTCCCATGAATGTTTGTTATTGTTTAGTTCTCTTCATTTCATTGCAATTTCTCTTGTGATCAATACATATTTTATGTATTTTCAACACATAGACATATAAATTGTCATTCACAATCAGTTGATTTGCTTTATTATATGACTACATAAAATAGATTTTAGATGTTTTCAGAAACATTAAATAAGTTAATTGCTTCTCAGTTTTGTAGGGTTGATGCACATTGGAAACCCATTGATTCTATTAAAATAGAATGCTAACTAGGAGCTGTCTCTGCAAAGTGTTTTAGAAATTTTAATGAATTTTGAGGACAATAAGTAGTAGTTTCTTAAGATTACAAGTGAAATAACTGCCATGAGAGAGACCAAGTGACTTGGCCAAGACCAGAGGAAGAGTCAGAAATTATAGAACTCTGAAGTTCTTGGTTTATTGCAGTGTAATGGCCTCACTAGTAAATTTCTTAAGCCTAAAGTGAAGCCATTGATATTGAACTGGTCACTGAGTCCAAGTATGATGCACTTTTAAAGTTTTCTACTATCAGAGTCCTGAGAATTTTTTTTTTTGTTAATATTGTTTAAAATAAAAATCTCTTTTCTACAATGGTAAAGATAAATCTTTCTTTAAATCTCATAACAGGTTTGGAATAAATACTTAATACATTTGTGATTTAATCCAAGAGTGGTTTGACAGAACCAGGGATTTTTCTAAGTTTATAACCTGGGTACTTTGAAATATATAGAAAAGAAGATTTTTTTTAATTGCTGAGATGTTTGGAGTTTGTTTGGATTTTTTAGATTAGCATCATCTTTTAAGTAGTATAGTATCAGGCCATTTTGTTTTAGAGAGACATTGTTGTATTCTGTCACCAGCATCTCTCATTAGATTTGCTTTGGTAATGTATTGCTTATAAAGATAATATTGGAATATGAATCAGAAATTATGCTTAGAAATGATTAAAAGAAATGAGCCCTAGTTTAAGATATGAGAGGAAAAGAATTACTTGAAAAAAAATATAGACTTCTTTTAAATCTATTGACTAGATTGTATTGTGAATAAATGGAATTTATAGAATTTACAGGAAATCTACATATAATGCTATGTATCCAAATTTGGTATTGGTAGTTTGGGAGCAAATACTTTGTGCTTAGCTTCTTTGACTATTATTTACCCTTTGACCCAAATGTCTTTTTTATGGCAAAGCTCAGGGGGGATATATGGTATCCTTTTCACTTTAATGCTGACCAGTCTAAGAATAAGACTCTTAGGATTACATTTTTGGAGGAAGGAATTTTACTTGAACTTTGAAATTTTTTTTTTTTTTTTTGGCGACAGGGCATGTCAGATGAAAACTATATATATGTGTGTGTGTGTGTGTGTGTGTGTGTGTGTGTGTGTGTGACTATGTCTGTCATTTATATATTGGTGGAATCCCTAATCATAAAGCCAATTCACTATCTCCTTGTTTTTATATTTTTGTGGCTTTCTGGTAAACATCTCTATGAACAATGTTTTTGTTAATTTTAGTGACCTCAGATTCAGTTTTATTAAACTATGAAATCATGGAGAGGCAGCATGGAATGGTAGATATAGATCTGGTCTTAGCTAGGATGTCCTAGCTTTTCGATATCCTAGGCCTGTGGCTTCCTAATCAAATAGAAAAAGATCCTTGCTAGGGTATTTACTTAAGAAAACCACAGATTAACATTATCTGTATTGTATTATTTTTATTTAATTTGTTAAACATTTTCCCAGTTACATTTTAATTTGGTACCTGGCAAAATTTGATACTTTTGTTCAAGGTGGTTCTCTAAAACCACAAGTTGCAGAGAAAGTGATAACATAGGTGAAGGAAGTTTCTTCATCTAGGAATTCCATATATCTATCTATTTATCTATATGTATATATATATATAAATGAAATCATAGGTCTAATCTCTATGGATGATAAAGCAGGAACAGTTTTGCCCTATATATAACTTGCTACATAGTGTAAAAAATATTTCAATGTAAACTGTCATTATTAGAGTAATACAAGGTTCACTGATATTTGTGTATATTAATAATAGTAAAGTCTTAATCATTATATGAAAGATCTGATAGTCAAACCCCCCCTCCTATTCTTGGTATATTACTACACAACCAAGAAGTAGAGAAAAAATGTGAGCTATTAATAAACTGGGATTAAGAGAGTCATGAAAGACAATTTTAACTATCTGATGGCAAATGCCAATGGAAGGTACTAGACCTTTCAGCTTTGGCCAATTTTATATGTAGAAAGGGACAGTAACATGTATAGTTTTGAGAGAACCTGTGAGAAAGAAGTCCCTCAAATTGGGGAGAAATATAGTTCTAAGAGGGCTTAAGAGAAACTAATACTCGGAGAAGAGTAGTTACTGAAGATAGAGATGTCCAAAATTTTCTGCTTCCCAGTATCATCTTTATATATGATTGCTATGAACACTTGAAAGTTAATAGCTGGGAAACTCTGATTACTATAATTTTATTGACTATAGGGCAATTGTATATTGCCTGTTTATGGCTTGTTGAAAAAAAAACCACACATGAATTTAGGTTTCTTACTCTAAGGAGCAGTGAGTCACTTCTTATAGATTTATGCTCCTTCAAGGCAAGAGACTGTCAGTGATTGAAGAAACAGAGCAAAGACACAAACAAGGTAGAGACAAGAGGAATAGAGACTATTTCCTGTTGTTTGAAAGGACCTGAGTTTGCCAAAGTTCAACTAAAAATATGGCTCATAGAAAAGCAGCTGAAATGAGAGCTTGGAGAAGAGCTTAGAGCCTGTATGGTTCAGTGGCTGAACCTGGAGGAGTATTACTATTATTATTTCTATTACTGTTATTATCACAATATTAGATGGTAAGCTTCTAGAGAGCAGGAACTATTTTTTACTTTTCTTTGTATTCCTAGTCTAATTTGCCTGATACTTAGTAGTCTTACAAATGTTTATTGACTGAGGATATTCTTTGCTTCTGTTGTTGAAAGCTGGGCCAGTTTGAGGAAAAACTTTGCTATTAGGAACTTAGTGGGGTTGGGCGAGGGAAGGGATGCTCTTTTAACAGAGTTCGTTAGAGAAAAGAAAAGCTTACTTGTCTTGCCTTTTACTACCACATAGTGCTTGACAGAGGAAAGTCCAGATTACAAATGAATAGCTCTGCAGATTCCAGGTTTAGGAGAACTCCTTTTGACTAAAAAAGTTTATTGTAGCAGCTTGCCCAAATAGCAATTCGAATAGAACAGCCAGCAAAGAAGAGGTTTACTTAGCAGGTGACTTTTGGTTTAGATTTTACCTCCTCCAAAGAGACCAAAGACATCAAGGCCTACAGTTGAGAATAGGGCATTGCATGGGCACATGGATTTTCTTACTCTTGTATTCCTTGTTAGATTTCTTTAAATTTGTGGCCCTTCTTTCCCATGGATACTGTATGCATTTGTGGGAAAGTATGACCCAGGTGAATTGTTAGGTTATTCTTGTTTTGCATTGTTTAATAACATTTGATGATTGAATTGATGTGATTTTAGCTTATTTGTTTAAATGAGAAGCAGAGGAGCTCAGGAACTATGATAGACTAATAGACTAATAGCTCCCTCTGACTAGTGTTATGTCTAGGATCCTTAAAGTAAGTTGCCATCTCTGAGAAACCCTACTCTGCTAGCATGAGTGAAGGTTGAGGTGAGTGAGAGGAAAGAGTGGTGGCTATACTTATACCTATACCTATAATCATTACCCTTCAACAAAAGGATTTGTGAGTAGGGAAGTGTTATAGTAAAAACTGGTCAAGTCCCTAAGGGATGACTATTTTAACAGTTTTTTTTTTTTTTTTTTTGCTTTTTGCTGAGGCAATTGGGGTTAAGTGACTTGCCCAGGGTCACACAGCTAGGGAATGTTAAGTGTCTGAGACCAGATTTGAACTCAGGTAGTTCCGACTTCAGGGCTGGTGCTCTATCCACTGTGCCACCTAGCTGCCCCTTAACAGTTTTTAAATGTTATTTGGAGCAGAAAGTAGGTAATAAGCTAGTGAAATTTAATTAATACTAAGTTTATCATAAATTGAGAGACATTGAAGGAGACTATCAGGCTGAAAGATGGAGCTTTCTACTAGTGGCTAATAATGCAAATGGAAAAATGTAATTGAAAACTTGTTACTGCTGGAGAATTTAGAAATCAACAGTGGTTTCTTAGGAAAAAGTTTCAATTCTCACTTGCAACCAAAATGCCTGCTTAGTATACAAATATGATACATAGGCTAATTTCTAGCAAAATGAAGAGGCCTTACATTAAATTGTATCCATACATGACCATTTTGTGTCCAGACTGTGCTTCTTGAAAAAAAAATACAAAATATTATCAGTGGGAATGTACTGTTATGGTAAACTACACTGACATTTCAAGGCTTGGGGAAAGAATAGAAAAGGAATTGATAAAGTAATGAAAACATTCTCTACTACAAAGAGAAATTGTTTACTTTGTAAAACTTCAGTAAAATTTTATAAAAAATTTGATGAGAGTTGTCATACTCAACATTGCTGCCAAAAATATAAATTCATCATCTTTCTTTTTTTAAAAAAGAAGACTATGCCAAGAGTCTGGGGAGGGAGTATTTTTAAGGTAGTGTTTCCAATTTTGGAAATTTGTATATTTATGACCTTTACAGAGGCAGGAGAGTCAATCTGAAATGGAAGGGGAGAAGGGAAGGTAACAAGCATTTATTTAGTACTTATGTGCTGGATAATATGTCAAATGTTTTTATAAATATTACTTCATTTGGTCCTCACAACAGCCTTGAAAGGTAGGGCCTATTGCACATCTCCATTATATAGTTGAGGAAACTAAGGCAGACAGCAGTTAAGTTACTTACCCAGGGTCCTACAGCTAGTGAGTGTGTATGAAAACAAATTGCAATTTAGGTCTTCCTGATGACAGATCCAGCACTCTTCTCTAGTATGCTACCTTGCTGCATAGAAGAACCTTTTGTGGAGACTAGGCAACTTCTTTACTTTCTCCTTTGGCATTGGTTTTTCAGCCAATATTAAAAGTTCTTTCAGAGTTGAATATATTCCATCTAAAATACTTGAGATTTTGAATATATTTTTTTGTTTCTGCTAATCCACTGTAGAATTTGCCTCTAAGTGTATTTCTTATGCTTGGCTCAGACTTTCATCCTTCAGCCTTGATATATGGTTAAGATGATCCTCTGATAAATTGATTCAGTTCTTTAGTGGATTTGTACCTTCAAGGCCCACATTTAGAAAAAACCAAGTTACTAAGTTTACAAATAATTTTTGGCTGAATTTTTCAAAGGGGAATTTCAGTGGCTTTCAAACTAGTTGTCTATAAGAACTAGTATTGAATTACTGATATTTTAGGTTATGATGAAAAAATTTCATGATAGAGTGAATAAGACCTAAGTTTGGTTTGTCACTAACAATTCCCATGTTCTTGGCTGTTCTGAATTTTGTGGCCTTGTTTACAAATTAAGATCTTATATTCTTCTAGCAGTGATGTAACTGTGAACAAAGAGCGTATCTATATTAAGGCCATAGTGTGATATGTAGTTTTGTTCTATCTCAAACATTTTGCTGACTCTGGGTACATAAAGAATGTTTATATGTTGGTAAGCCACTAGTACCAAGTAACGGTCCTGATATATGACATACATGTGCTTGGCAATGATCTTGCCCTGTAGACTGCTTAATAATTTTCATTATTTTTAATTAAAGTTGAAGAAGTGCAGGCTCTAGCTGAAATTAAGGTAGGTTGTGTTGCCGGAATCTGGTAATTACTTTAATTGATCACAAGATAGTTTCCCTGATCACCAATTAGACCAAATTGCTGATCATGTTTCAAGACGTGAAGAAATGCCCAGGCTGATTTATGTAATAGTATTTTCATTTCTAATCAGACATAAATATCATTTCCTTCCATAGCAATTGTATTTTATAAAAGTAGGGTTATGGATCCTCAAACACAAAGGTGATTCATAAACAATAGAGTTCTAATTCACCGAATTAGTAGAGGAAGTATTTAGAGATTTAATGGAGATTGCATTGGGGAAATGACTTTGGAGTAGTTGGTGCTCATTTTCTGAGAGGGAGATGTTCTTTTTTAAAGCATAATTAAAATAGTCTATAATCAAAATATAAAAGACAGCAGCATATTTAAAGAAGTTACTTATATCAAAGAAAATTGCTTTATATATAATTCAAGATTGCAAACATACAATAAGTTAAAGTCTTAGAAATCTTCAGTGGTATTGCATTTTTATATT
>JAJPUD010013799.1:15751-42911 GCA_023553655.1 Myrmecobius fasciatus | reverse complement strand
GGGGGGGACAACTGAAGGGTTCTATCCCTAATCCATCCTCCATCTATTTCCTTCCACTTCCCAAAAGATACGAAGATAAGAAAGATGACCTCTGGCTCACAATGAGGGGACTGGTGATAAGAGACCATGTGTGTTGGGGGTGGAGAGCCAGGCAGAACTAACATGATCTGCCTCCAGCTGGTCTCTTCATCCCACTGTCATGGGTTTATTCTTTGTTTGTGGTTGGGGGAGGCAGGTGTGTGTGGTTGGAGAGAGGAAGAAAAGGAGGAGGGGAGGGGAGTTACAAAGGTACAAGCAGCAGCCAGGTTAAAGGCCCTCTCCAATGGAGATAAAAAGGGGAACCAGCCAAGAGAGAGAAACTCTTTCCAGTCTTCAGTAAACCTGTATCTTCTTAGTTTAAAATGCTACCTCCAGTCTAACCTCATTCTCTCCTGCTGGGGTATCACCCTAGGGATTTTAGGAAAATAGCTGGCTAATCTAAGGGAAGAGTCTAGAAGGGAAATGATGATTATTATAACACATATAATATGTTATGGTTTATAAAACTTTTTCCTCACTACAATCCGGCTTTTCTATTTTTTAAGATCTTTGAGACCTAGAGAGGTCAAATCATCAATTCAAAATCTATTTCCTTCATTTTACAGGTAACAAAACTCAATACAAAAGACTTGTCTAAGGTCATACAATCCACTGCTTCTGATTCCAGATTCCACCCTCTTTCCATGACACCAAAGTGACCTATTCATTACCACACAGATACTAAGTGATAGGACAAGAGATTTAAAGCTTGTCTCCTGGCTACAGATCCAGGGGAAGGACTCGGGAATTTGGTGGGCTCTGTCCAATGAGGCAAGAGGTAGGAAAAAGACCACAAAGTCATCATATGGTCTGTCAACCATCTACAGATTAATCTAAGCATAAATCTGATTTGGACGTTTCTGGGAGCTTTGAGGAAGCTTTGTAAGTCTATGGAATATCTTAGGTCAGTGGGAAGCCTTTGCTGAAGTGATCTGCTATGTGCCAAGGACTCTGGCCACTAGGGAGATATAGATCTAACAGTCTGTTTGCAAAGGACCAAAGACCCAGACTATATGTAATAAGAACTCTAGAAATTGAGAATTTAATTTTAGCTAGGAAAACTGATGAGTAGAGAAATCAAGAAAGGCTGTAAGGAAGGGATAGCACCTAAATCAGACATTGAAAGAAGAGAAGGACTAAAGAAATGAGAGCTTGGGGGAGAGAGCAGGATAGAATTGATTCCTGGCATGAGCTAAGGAGCAGGATAGATGGAAATCCCGAGACTTGGAACTAGAAGGAACCTCAAAGCTTCAGTCCAACCTTCTCACTTTACACATGAGCAAAGTAAATTCAGTGACTTACCCAAAATCTTAAGTAATGAGTGGAAGAGCTAGGATTTAAATTCAGATGCTCTTACTCAAAATCTAGAATTTTTTGCAACAGATTATTCTAAAATTAGAAGACTTTTGTTCAAATCTTGACTTTGTCACTCCCTGAGTGACCTTGGATAAGTCATTCAACCTGAGGTCTCAGTTTATCTGCAAAATTAGGGAGTTGAGAAAACAGCCTTTTAAGACCAAACCTAATTCTAGCTCTATGATACATTGGAGGAAAGAAGGAAAAAGAAAGTAAGAGGTAGAAGAAGAAAGGGAAGCAAAAAGAAGAGGGGAAGGGAGGAGAGAGAGAGAAGGGGAAGAAAAGAAAGAAAAAAGGAAAAGACAAGGAAGCAGAAAAGGAAGGGAAGGAGGAGGAAAAAAAGAAAAAGAGAGGAGGGAAGAAAAAAAGGAAAGAGGAGACCAAGGAGAGAGGGGATGTAGTTTTCCAATCCAGATCCTCTGCCTCCAAGGCCAGTATTCTTTCTATTATCCCTCAGTGGCTCCAGAACTCATTTATACACACAAGATTAGGATACACAGATGGACGCACCACTAACCACATGGCTGTTTGTATGGGGACACAAATAAATCAGATTGATTTTGTCAGAAACCTTGAAATGTCATTCGTCAACCAACAATCATTTAACTGTTTACTATGTCCTGGGCACTGTACAAAGTCATCAGGATACAAAACTAATAGTCCCTGCTCTCAAGGAGCTTATATTCTAAATGCAGAAGACAACATATATATGTATAAATATATGCAAGTTGAAATCAAAGTAGTTTGGGAGGAAGGAGGAAAGGGGGTAATCAGAAGAGGCTTCATGTAGAATGTGGCACTTAAGCTAAGTCTTGAAGGAAACCAGAGGTTCTAAGAAGCAGAGGGAGGAGGGAATGAATTCCAGGCATGATAGATAATCTAGGGAGAAACAGAAGAGAGAATACAATGAACATGAAACAGTGATTTGGTCAGTATGGCTTGCATATTCACAGAATATGAGGAGAATAATGTCTAAGAAGATGAGAAAATTAGGATAGGACCAGGTTGTGAAGAATTTTAAATGATGAACATTAACAGGGTCTGGGAGAGGGCAGGAGGGAGTTGTGAAGGGAAAGAGATAATGACATGTTTTAGACATGTTACGTTTGAGATGCCCGAGGGACATCCACTTTGAAACATCCAAAAGGCAGTTTTATGCAGGATTGCAGCTCAGGAGAGAGATTAGACTAGAAGTGGTAGTCATCAGCATAGAGATGATAATTGTACCCATGAGAGCTGATGAGATCACCAAGAGAGGGTGCAGGAAGAAAATAGAAGACAGCCCAGGACAAAGCCTTGGGTACACTCACAGTTAAGAGATATGACATGAATGATGAATCAGCAATAGAGCCTGAAAAAAATTGAACAGAAAATTAGAAGAATCAGGAGGAAGCAGTAAATCCAGAAATAAGGGAATATCCAAAAGGAGAGAATAGTCAATCGTGTCACATGCTTCATAGGGGTCAAGGAAAATGAGGATGGAGAAGAGATTGTGAGATTTGACAATTAAAATATCATTGTAACTTGGGAGGGAGAAGCTTTAGTTGAGCAATGAGGTCTGAAGGTAGATTGTATGGTGTTTTAGAGCATGTGGATTGGAGGCATCTAATATAGATATCTTTCCAAAGGAATCAAACTGAGGATGAAAAGGTCCTAGCATCATTGCCATAGAACCTAGAAGGTAGGTCAGAGACCATCAAGTCTAACCCCCTTATTTAACAAAGGAGAAACTGAGTCACTAATAGATGAAGCAATATGGATTTGAACCTAAATTCTCTGATTCACATAGTTCTTTTCATTGTCCCACTCTACCTATAGGAAGCTAGTTAGGAAAGTTGGTGAGACCTAATGAGGATTGTCTAAGGGTAAATGAGAATTAAATGTATTTAAAGGCATCAAGAAAATGAGACTTGGATAGGGGGAGGGAAAAATTTATTGAAAATAGGTAATGATAGGGGGCAGCTAAGGTGGCACAGTGGATAGAGCACCAGCCCCAAAGTCAGGAGGATCTGAGTTCAAATCTGGTCTGACAATATTCCCTAGCTGTGTGACCCTGGACAAGTCACTTAACCCCAATTGCCTCAGCAAAAAAAAAAAAAAACAATAGGTAATGATAATAGAATTAATCTGCTGAAGAAGGCCATAGAGAATAGGATCAAAGGGCCATCTAGAAGATTTGGCACTGGTGAAGAGAAGGGCTCCATCTTCATCAGAGATTGGACTAAAGGAAAAAATTATGGAAATGAAGTCATGGTGTTGTGAGATGAAGAGGACAAATTGTCAGATGTGGAGGAGAGAAAAGAGTGTTCTCAGCAAAAAGTGTCATATTCAATAAAGCATCGTGGCTAAAGGGAGGAGGGGAAGTAATGTGGGAGAGAAGATAGGATTTGGTACAGCCTCTGTAGAAAGTTGAATAGAGAAGGAATTAGGGAAGAGAAAAGGGACTGTCTTGCTTCAGTGAGGGCCCAGTTAAGAGATTAAATAACATAAATTTGCAGTGTGGTTGGTTTCAAATTTTCCATCAGTTCCATTCAGTAGTGCATAAATAGAAAAGGAGGCAAATGGTAAGGGGATAATCCAGTTTGTCAGGGCACAAACAGCAGTAAGACAAGAGAGTAAGGGAGTGGAAGATAGAGGACGGTGTGAAATTGGACTGGTTCACTAAAGATGTAGAAGGAGAATTATAGGCAGAGTAGAGATAGTGGGCTGGCACAATACAGAGGGGTACAGAGAATGAAGGTCATAATAAAGATGAAGAAGAGGTTGAGTGAGATATAGGGAAAGAGGGAATGACAGAAAGCTGTGATCAAAGAATTTCAGTTCTTGATCATGAAAATGATGGAATGATGATGAAAGGGTGTGGCCATCTTTGTGTGTAGCTGAGACAGAGTGGAGGAATAGGTCACATAAAATGAATAGATTAAGTTAACTGTGTACTGAAGTTTAAGTACTTAAGTGTTTGAGAATAAGTAAATTGTGTACATGTTGTACATGTTGAAGTCTTCTTTGTAAAAGGGCATGAGCTGATCAGTAGCTGTGTGACACTGGGCAAGTCCCTTAATCCTTTTTGCCTCAGTTTCCTCATCTGTAAAATGAAACAGAAAAGGAAATGGTAAATCAGTTCTGTATCCTTGCCAAGAAAATTCCAAATAGGGTCACAAAGTCAGACAAGATTGAAAAATGACTAAATAACAACAACATGAGTTGGTACAGAAAAGAAGACTGAACCAGGTATTGAATTCGATAAAAGAGAGGAAATGTCTTATTACCACCTCATCCCCCGTTCCCCACACCTAATTCCTTCCCCAACTCCAAGTTGTTCCATTATTCTCCCTTTTTTGCATTCAAAGTCCAGTTTAACATCTGACTTTAGCTTCTCCTGCTGCAGCAAAAGGGCATTTTGTGCATAGGGGGAAAAAAAGATTCTATATATACTGATAAGGATCCAAAATCATTAAAAGACTTGAAAATGTAAATTCATTTGTCTTTGTATCCCAGCACCATGCTGGTGGTCCAGTATAGTCATTTCGTCAGTACTTATTTCATGATACAATCTTTGCTCTCACCTCAACACCATCTCCCCACTTTAATTTCTCTCAAGACTGGATAGCCCCTTCCCAGTTCTGTCCAGCCCCTTTCTTCTTCCACACCAATATAGTGCCAAGAAAATGAGAAATCTACATCTCTAAGGGTCACTTTCAGAATAGCCAGCCCTATTGGAAGCTTGTCAAAGAAGTAGTAGTTTGGGTGAGGTCAGAGAAGAGGTTGTTACAGTGACTATAGGTGAATGAGAAAGTCATGGGCAAGGTACAAGATTTCCCAGCCATACTCAATGCCCTAACCAAGGTCCTGATGTAATGGAAAGATCAATAGACTTGTTTGGAAAGAACTGAGTTAGACTCCTTAAATCTTACACTACTGGCATGACCTTGGGAAAGGCATAGAACTCCTGAGTTTTGGGTTTCCCTTCTACAAAATGGGTGCAATAAAACCCATACTGCCTACTCCAAAAGATTGTTTGTGAGGAACAAATGAGAATATATGTAAAGTCTAAGCACTTTACAAACCTGAAAACATTATAAATATATAAGCAGTTGATCATTGTTATGTATTATTGTTGGGGTTTGGGGGGTTGTCTTGGGGGGGATTTTTTTGTTTTCTTTTTTTTTGCTGAGGCAATTGGGATTAAGTGACTTGCCCAGGATCATACAGCTAGAAAGTGTTAAGTGTCTGAGGCCAGATTTGAACTCAGGTCCTCCTGACTTCAGGACTGGTGCTCTAACCACTGTGCCACCTAACTGTCCCTGTTATATGTCATTGTTATCATGATTTAGGATCCTGTGTCCTTTCTGCAAGCCTTATCAGTAGCTATTGAAGGCTCATTTGGGAAGAAGGTCAAGGACCCTTCTTAAGGAAGGAAGAAGGACACTGGGGAAGAAAGTAAAGGCTAGTAAAAGAATGACCAAGAGGAAAAGAAAATAGACTGAAAAGGGACTGAGAAATGTCAGAGTTAGAGGTGGCAGTGGGGAGAGAAAGAAGAAAAACTGAGGGTGATACTGGGAGGAGGAGGATCAGTGGCTGAGGGTCACTGGTGGAAAAGGGTTTGAAGAGATAATTGGGAGGAAAGAGAGCTAGAGAGAGTTTGGAGATATTAGGGGAGAAAGAGTCTAAAATACACATAAAGGATGAGGATCAGTGACTAGGAGAATATTGGGAAAGGAAGAGGATCTGGGAGGTTATCTAGGGAAAGGACCTGAAAGGTGATCATGGGAGTGGGACTGAAAACACTGAGGAGAAAAGGACTGAGACCAGATGAGGCACAAGATTATGGAGATCGATCCTGGCAAGGACTTGAAGAGAAAATGTGCCTGGGCTAGGAGTAGGAGCTGAAAAGTGGCTAGTGTTGATTTGTCCTGTTTGAAGTCTTGTTGGATCTCTTCCCATGTCACCCCTGAGATATAAGCATTATTGAAGTGGGGAGACTCTCTAGAGATGCTGGCACACAGAGGGTCCATGTTTCTGCTTGGGGGGGAAAAACATCATGATCTCCCAGGTTATTTCTGGCCATCGATCCCTGGACATTGGTTTGGAGCTGATGCAGCTGCTGAGAAGGGAAAGGCCAAAAGCCAAGAAGAAATAATTGAGGCAACAGGAAGGGTTCAGATTATTCAGGGGACTAGTATGTCATTAGCAAACAAGGTATTGAAGGGTTGTAAATACAAACCTATAGGTGACTTTAAAGAAGGTAGTGTGGTGAGGACCATGTTGTATGAAGATAGACTGTGGGATCCTTGGAGCACCATTACTAATAATGAAAGATGCTATCGAGTGCTTTATAATTTGTAGGAGCAGTTGATATCACTTGTCTCATTTGATTGTCACAACTGACATAGTGTAACTGACATTGTGCAAATAGTGTAAGGTGGATAGTATAAGTATTGTTTTCCCCATTTTACAGACTAGGAAACTGAGGATCAGAGAGCTTGCATGAGTTATCATACGATTGCCAACTAAGAACCAAAGGGGACTTTTGAATCAGATCCCCCTCAATTTACAAAGGAGGAAGCTGAAGAGATGAAATTATTTGTCTAAAGCATTTGCAATAAGTGCAGAGCTGGGATTGAAGCCTGCTCCAGATCTGGGGCTCTCTCCATTCTTCCACATTGCCTCTCTGTTCTGGGCTGTGCGAGGCAGACGTGTGTGATGTGTGTGTCTTTGGACAAGGTCATATTGAGTATACATTAAATGGAACTTGGCCCAGGTCATCCATGTCCTGCTGCTGGTCACTAGGACTCTGCAGTATCTGTCTGAAGACTTCACTTCCCCCTCTTTCGTACCCTCCCAGATCCGGAGGCGTCGTCCTACCCCTGCCACCCTTGTGCTGACCAGTGACCAGTCATCTCCAGGTAACTCAGAAGCCCCCCGGACACAGCATGATACCTGGGTCCCGCTGTGGGAGAGGATACCAAAGTCCCAGGGGAAAAGTGAGGGTTGGAGTTAGGAAGTGGGATTCTGGGGGCTCCTGGACTTCTGGTTGAGAATAAAGTACCTGAGCCTCAAGAATAGAATAAAAGCTGAGGGAGAGGGGTAGGGTGTATAGAACTGAGAAAAGCAGTGGAGGGGGTCTGTTTATATTTCAAAAGAATAGAGGGAAGTACCTAGTTCCTGGGAGAGAGATCATATTAGGGAATATCCTAGGTCTTGGTGAATGTCTTGAGCAGGCTGGGCCAGCAGGGAAACTTCCTTTGCTTTCTCAGTGATGAGAGCGAGAGGTGGGAGGGGCAGGGGCACCACCTGCCTCCTCAACACCCCCAGGAATTGGGCTGGTCAACTGATTTGCTGGTTGCCACAGCAACAGCCTACTAGGTTTCTCCAGTAACAGATACTGCTGCTCCTCCCCTTCCCTCCTTCCCCAGGAGAGAGGCAGTGACATCTGTGGGGGAGGGGGACTTTCCTCTCCCTATTCCCGCTCACAGCTCCCAAACACTTAAAGAGCAAAAGAATAGCAAGAGAGAGGCCAGGAAAGAGCTGGATTCCAAGTCAACTAGGGTCTCCTCCAAGGATGCCCTTCAGGGGAGAGTGAAAGGAGAAATGTAAGACTGGAGCTTCACTACCCCCTGAGAAAACAGCTTCAAAGTCATCCTCTGCATCCTAGCCCAGGGTGCCAGCCAGGACAGGTTCGCTGTGGTCTGACCCCCTCCTGCCATCCCCTGCCCAAGCTGGCCTAGGAACAGAACTCTATCCTAGTCACCAGGGAGAGAGCACAAGGACTGGTCAGTGTCCACATAGCTCCAGCCTGACAGGTAAAAGAGTCCCAGACTCAGGGACCAAGACAGAAGAAGTGGGAACCCCAGATTTCAGGCCTGAGGCTTAAGAGCAATGCAACTTGGAAGAGGTAGTTAGGGAGGGCTTCTGGGAGGAAGGAAACAAATTCAACTCCTATTCCCAGCAAAACCTGATACCACTGGCTGCCTTTTCTGACCATTCTTTAGAGGCGTTGAGACACGGTGAAAGGGCAGAGTCCTGGTGGCGGGCAGGAGCCCTGAGTTCTAGTTCCTTGACCAAGCCACTTCATGACTTTGAACGAGTCCCTTTCTTGGGCTTTAGTTTCCTTGTTTGTTAAATGAGGGAGCTGAGTTAAATGATGCCCAACCTCCATTCTAGTTCTCAACTTGTGTTTCTATGATTCTTTCCTCCTCCATCACTCCTTCCCCAGAGATTGATGAAGATCGGCTTCCAAACCCTCTGTTCAAGGTAAGTGCCACTAGACTCCCTCTCTCTGGGCTGTAATGGTGATGCAATGGACAGGGATCTAGTGCTGAACCCAGGTGGGGAGGGGCAGGGAGAGGCCTCAGGGATGGAGGTCCCAGCTTCATTCTGTGTCCCTTACAGTCCACATTGTCCATGTCTCCAAGGCAGAGGAAGAAGGTGACTCGGACCACGCCCACGATGAAAGGTTTGGGGGACCCTCCTACTCTCACCACCTTCCATTTCCTCTTGCGCTCCTTCCCTTGGGGTCCTTCCAAGACAGCTAGAGCTCCATCTGAAAGTGGGGTTTCATGGTCGGGAATGCATGAGGAGATCCCCTGTTTAAATGATTCCTGAGACAGGAAAGAAAATCTAGTGTCATTTGGCTCCATCTCTCTGCCTCTCCCCGGCAACACTTCTTTTGGCAACACCTTTCACTTCTCGGGAGCCTCAGTTATCCCATCTATAAATGAGGCTTATTTATTAAGACTAAATCCTACAGGATTTTATAATCCCTTATGCCCTTTATATAATATAATATATACATGTATATATGCACACATATGGATGTGTGTATGTATATATGTATATGTATAAATGTGTGTATATATAATTAAATATACATAAAATCCTTAATCCTTTATAATCTGTCCCAGTCCAAAGAGAATCTCTCCTGTTCTCAGAACCACTTCCCTCCATTTTCTCTTGTTTCCCTGTAGGAAACTCCTTTTAAATATCTAATTCAATTTCTCCCACTGTTGGGAGAATTTTTTTTTCAGTCTTCTGGAAGGGAAAGAATTTCAGTGGGTCCAATATCACACGGTGTGAGGTCCCTGCCAAGATGTCAGGGTCTCTAAATTGTTCAATTTGGGGGTGGGGGAGTTGATTAGAGGGTTAGTCTGGGGGAACACATCCAATATAGCCTTCCTTCCATGGCACTGCCTCTCGTTCCATGTCATTCCCCGTTCTCCGAAGAGCTCCAAATGATGGTGGAACATCACCTGGGACAGCAGCAGAACCAGCAGGGAGAAGACACAGAGGCAGCAGCAGCAGCGGAGAGTGAAGGAGCCCAGGAACCCTGCGTGCCTGAGAGTGCGGACTCAGAGATGGATTCAAGGCTGAGCCTCGCTGGAGCTGCCCAGAGTATGTGCACGATGGGGAGGGATTAATTTCAGGGGACATCCTGGTCTCCTAGTCCTGTGGGAGTGGGAGGAACAAAAGAGATTTCCCTTTAAAAGGGGGGTTGAGGGGAGATCTGGTCCCAAGGCCGAAGTGTTTCAGCAATGCAGGGAGATTTGCATACATTTCCATCTCATTTACATATCATTCTTAGCAGCTGTTCCCCAGCTCCCCAGGTCTGTCCTCTCCATCCACTGCCCTCTCTCCTGGAAAATCTCCAGGGTAGCTCTTTGTGAGTATGCCCTACTTCAGCTGGGCTTCTCTGCGGAGCTAAGGGCAGGAGAGATGGGGAGTCGGGCGCAGTCTCCCCGAGGCCCCTCCCCAAGGCAGACCCTTCTCCCTTCCCCAGGGCTTCCAGAATCCATCCCCAAGATCCAGGAGACTGGCAGTGAGGAACGTAGCTCAGAGGCACCAACAGTTCATATACAAGCTTCAGGCTCCAGGGGGGCAGACTAGGTAATAAGCCCTGGAGCTGGGAGGCTCCCCCAACAGCAGGCTCGGTGGGGGCTGGGGAAGGGAAGGAGGGAATGATGGGCTTCAGCCTCTGAATGGGGTGTTCTAGGTGCCCACACCACCACTGAGGGTCAAACCAAAGTAGGTGGCCTGGAGCTACAGCAGGAGGGATTGAGGTTAGACATCAAGAAGATGCCTCTGGAATAGGTAAAAGAGATAGATTGGTGGGATAGTGGAAAGAGCACTAGCATGGGGGTGGGGAGAGCTGGGTCCAAATCCACCACCACAAACACTAATCTCAGGGCTGTAGCTCATCACCTGAGTGACCGCGGGCCCATCATTTCATCTCGCTGGCCCTCAGTATTCTCATCCTACAAAATGAAGGGGTTGGGGAGGGGGGGAGAGAAGGGGGAGCCTGAACCCCAAAAGCCCCCGGACTGTGGGTTAGCAAGGGTCCTGCTGGGAGAAGGGACATTCTGACTCCCAGAATGTCCAGCTTTCTGGTCTTGCCCAGGGTGAAACAAGTGGGAGGACTAAGGACATTAAACAGAAGCCGTAGCGGGAAGGAGGGAAATTAGATGTGGGTCCAAAGGCAGGGTAACAATGCGGGCGTGTACGAGCTGAGTCCCAAAGTACAATCTCCATGGAAGTGATTCCTCAGCCCCTGACTCCCTGTCTCCCTCTCCCCACTCCCACAGGTCCAAGGGCCACGGAGCCGACCAGGGATCGGGACTGGGGCCGGGGCCCCCACAAATGCTGGTTCTTTTCTTCTTTCTTCGCTTCTGGGGGAAAACTCTTGTTTCTAAAAAGTGATAAATTTGGTTTTGGGCCTTTGATGCCTTTTTTCTTTCCCAGATATGAGGGCCTCCATTGTCCTTGTTTCCCTCCCCCACCTCTTAGCCAGCCTCTTGGCACTGCTGAGGCAGCCCCATCACTCAAGCTAGAAGGCAAAGGTCAGCTTTTATTTCACAGCCAGAGGGATGAGGATCACACACACGAGTTATCCATTTGCTAGGGGGAATTACCGATGAAACTTGTCTCCCGGGCCATTTTGGGAAATAGGCTGGGCCCTGGGCCCCAAAGCAGGGGAGAGGTCAAAGCGACCTTGGGAATCACTTTGCAGTGGTAAGGAAGGAGAAAGCCTGCTCTTCCTATGCCCAAGCTGGGGCCTCCCTCTGGTGGTCAAACGTGGACATGACACCCTTCCGCATGGGCCTCCTGTCTAATGAATCCAGGTGTGCTGAGCATCCCCAGCAGGCAGCAGGAAAGAGACCGTTCCCACACCGATTAGCCGCTGTCACCCACTTTGTGGGGTTATCAGCACGGCTTCCCTTTGCCAGCTGCCCGGTGATTCATGTCTCAGATAGAAGAGGAGCGAGGTAATCATCAGGGCCCTTTTTGACTCCTAGATCCCACAATTCTGCAGGGTCCCAGCCAGGTTGGGAGGGCAGGCCTGTCTCAGCCCAGGTTCCAATCAGCTATGATTTAGAGACTGGCTGTTATTGACCTCCAGCTTTCTCCCTCCCCACCAGTAACAGAGATGACCAGCATGGAAGCCGGGGGAGAATCGGGTGGATAGGCTCTGAATTTTAAGGCACAAATCCCCCTAACAGCCCCTTCCACTCTCCAAGGCATGACAGGGACCAAAGAAGTGAAGCCAGGGTCCGCAAGGTCACCCAGAAAAAGCCAGGCTCAGGGTCTCCGCCTTAGGTGCCTCTAGCTGGGGGGAAGAGGGATCAGATGATTTACCCTGTGGCTTGCAGCAGCTCATAAAGAGCTCTCTTCGCAATGGTCCTGGGAAGTGGGCCGTGCAAGCACAGGAACGGGCAAGCTCAGTGAGTGAGGTCCATCACCCCTCAGGGACAGTGAGGGGACCACGTGGGCTCAGTTCTACCAAGGCCGTTGTTGTTTCCCTTACAATATGCTGTAAAGACAGCCCGAGCCATCAAGGCCCCTGGTGAGAGGATGATGGGTAGCCGTGAGACTGGAAGTTGGCAGGGGCTGGAGATAATGTTTGTCCAGCTTTTTCCTTCAGATCCCTACACAGGGACTCCTCAGGAACATCCTCCTTCCTTCCCCATAGCTAGGCCCGAGTAGGAAGCCACCCCACCCTTCACCCAATCCCTGCTCCTCTGCCAAGTCCCACACCTGCACCCAGCCCCCCCAGACTGAAAGATGAAGGCAACATCAGACCCTGTCTCCCTCCTTTATTGGTCTCTGGATGTAGCAGTGGTCTGCAAGGAGGGGGTGGGGAGAGTCACATGCGCCTCTGTCCCCAGTCCCCAAGTAGGAGAGGGTGCTGGGGCAGGAGGGGAGGCCAGCATGTTGAAGAAACCATGGTGGATACAAGACACATGGAACACAGCCCACTGTACGGATGTGCTGAGCAGTATTTACACAGAGGGCAGGGTCACCTCAAATTTGGTTTTTCCTTGGGGATGAGAGGAGGGAAGAAGAGGGGGGCACTTTCCCCGAGCCCCACCCAGCCCCCTGCCTATGGCTACCCTGGATTACCATCCCAAGATGAGTAACCATTTGGGAGAGGTGAGTGGGCCCGGGAACTGGCCATACCGTGCACGGGTCTGTCACTGAGAGTGGGGTTTTGGATTGCACGTCCCTTTTCCCATTACACAAATACCAGCCCCACCAAGGCCTGGGCCACCCCCATCCAGGCTGGCCATACCAGGCAGGAGCTGCTTGGTAACTCCCCGCCAGTAGGTATGGAGAGCATGAGAGCTTGTGCTGTTTAAAGGTGTCCTCACAGCGAATTTGTATCAGGGAAATCTCAAAGCACTGTACAGACATTGGTCGGAGGGAAGCTGCCCCAACCCCAACCAGGTTGTCTGATTTGGGGAGAGGGGTATGTGATATAAAGAGGAGTTGGGCCCCCAGCCTTTCTCATGCTGCTGAAGCCCTGGGGTGCACCCATATATGCAGGCAGCTCTCTCTCTCCCCTGGCTCCAGAATCACATTCAAAATGGGCAGGAGGAGAGAGACCTGGGGAAATGAAGATAGGTGGGGGAGAAGAGAAGGGCCTGGGTCAGAACAACTTGGGGGGAAAGGCAGAAAGCCACCTTCTTCAGGAGCCTGGTGAATGAGGGAAACTCGGAAAACCATCTCCCTTCCTAGCTTTAAGAGACCCACATGTCCTGCTCTGGCCCCTCCTGAGGGGAGGAAACTGGGGCCCAGACCTGCCAGCAAAGATCTGGGATGGGAGTCCCAAGGGGACCCCCAAAATGTATTGCTCAGAAACTTGGAGGCAAGAAGAGTATTGCACTGGAGGGGGCTGGCATTACTGATTTTTCCCACCCCAATTCCTGGGGTGGGAGACAGTCCAGAAAGCTTCTCCCCGACAAGAAGACACCTGGATATTTGGGAGGGAGGGGGAGAAGTCCAGAGGAAGAGGGATTGAACAAAGCTCCCTGGGTTCTGCTGCCTGAGAGGAAAATGTACCCCATTATGGGGGATGGCAAGGGGCTTCCTAGTAGGGAGTGGCAGGCTCAAGCCCAGGCCCAAATGTCCCCTTCCTCCAACCCCACAATTTCTGACATTTGGCCTTTAGGGTCATCCATCTGCTCTCTTCACCCTCGGGTTTCCCTGCCTCAGATCGATCTGTCATTCGAGGGAGCCAGTCCCAGTGAGTGGTGCTGATGGTGTCGACGACTTTGGGCTACATTAAAACCTGAGAGGCAAAGAGAGAAAGCTGAAAATGATCCCTCTCACACACACTCCTCCAAATCCAATCATCCTCGTTCTGGCTCTTGTGGACAGGAATCCCATCTCACCTCATCCCTGCTGCTCTCATCTGAGACCTCACCTATGATGGGGGTCAGGGGAAAATGAGAAACGAAAAGGAGGTTCTCCCTCCTTTGTTCTTTTCTGATCTCCAGCTTTCATTAACTCCCTTCTCAGAGGGAAGTTTTTTCTAAAATCTAAGCCCCATCCTCCATGAAAATGGGGCCTGCTATGTGGTGATGGGGAGAGACTACCAGCCTGAGAATCAGGACCCCTGGGGATCACAGTCCAGCTCTGTGACCTCGGGCAGAGTCATTCAGCTAAGTGACCACCTAGCGGGCTTGGAATCAGCTGGACTAGATTGAAACCTTGCCTCAGACACTAGCTGTGTGACTCTGGACTAGTAGCTTCCCTCAGCGCCCATTTCTTCATGGGTAAAACAAGAGACAATCCTTGCCTCCCAGGATGGTTGTGAGGCTCGACTGAGATACGGTGTCAGGTGCTGTGCAAATCTGAATGTGCTATACACAAGCTAGCTATCATTGTCATTAATACTCTGCTATGCTATAGGGCTCTGGATCTTGGCTTTTTGCAAAATAAAGGACTTGAATCTCTTAATATTCTGTGAGAGACAGAGGCAAAGGGTCTTTTCCAAGAGATTCTGGGGTTTCTGAAGCACCCTTCCCCCTCCTCCTCCCCTCATGCTCACCTGAGCCAGGGGCCCAGGCAGCTAATCCAGGTTCCCATTCTGATTGAGCTCCTCGGCAGGCGATGAAGGAGCCTCCTCATTACATGGGGACAACTCATCGATGGAAGTCTGATTGGTGATGCCTGATGCAGGGATGGACAAGAGGAAGACATTTTCCCTTCCAAGTCCCACATCATGGTCTCTTCATCTACCTCCCTTCTAGGTAGGCACATATCTAACCTACATCCCATAGGAGAGAATCCTTCCAGCATCTTAAAAATCTGCTCAGTCCTCCCTCCAGTCCTCATCCCAGGGCAACCCTCCCTGGGGTCAGTTTCCCCATTTGAAACTAGCAGACAAGAAGACTTCAAGGACCTGGATTGAAAGGACACTCCGTGAATCTTTAACTGCTATTTACATTAGCTGTTATTTGTAATATTTTCATGATATCTTGACTGTCTCTGTTAAATCCTTCCTATAATCTAGCTTGACTGTCTCCTATTTCATTTGCAAAGCATTCCCTCTTGTTTTGTCCTCCCCACTTAAGGGACCAGGATCCCAGAAAGGCTATACCTCTCCCCTGCTCTCAGTTTAAGGAAGGGCAGAAGCAATATTGGCCCCACTTCCTTTTCTCTCCCGTTTCCCTCTCCCAGCCAGGACCTGATACCTACCACTAGCGGCTCGTTCTTTCCATTTCTGTTTGTTCTCCTGAATGTATTTGGACCAGGTGGTACGAAAGCTGACCAGGTCAGGGTTGAGGTCACCCGGTTCCCTAGAACCATCCAGAGAGAGCTGACACCACATGGATGGGAAATCCCAGCCTAGAGAGAAAACCCTTCCCCTTCTTCCCACCCCCAACCAGTCCCGTGGATCTTGGGATGACTCCCAGAATGTTGGACCCAGCACCAAATGAATGGGAGACTACTTTCTGGCTCACTGTCCTTCCCCAGCCCCCACCCCACAACCTTAGGGCCATGAGGAAAGGGGAGAGGAGGAGAAGAGACAAAAAATAGAAGCAAGGAGAAATCAATTATTGGTGCAATGATGAATTTGACCCCTGTGTCTGCCAGATCCGCCTGCCTTCTCTGTGGGCCTCCCTAACACCCAAAGCCAAAGGACCTGGGCATCCCTTGAGAGCTGGGCATTGAAGGTTCCTCCCAGAAGCCCTCACCTGGGCTTTGTCTTTGTCTTGGAACCCTCATCAACCAAAGGCTGAACACTCTTCTCAGCCACATCAGTCAGAACAGAGAAAGTGGGCTCCACAATGAAGTCAATGAATCCTGCACAAGTAGGGGAGAGAAGAGGTCAGGGGAGAAGTTGAACCAGTGAGTGAAGGGTGGGCGATGCTCCTGACTCAAGTCAAACCTGGGGAAGATGCTGACATTCAGGGACCAGGGACTTCCCCCACAGGAAGACTTTATGATCAATCCGCCCCAAGTAGCCCTATTTTATCATGGCTCAGGTGAAATTATCTGGCCCTGGCTTCAGGAAGACCCAGCCCTGGCCTTCATTTCCCCCAACTACCACCTCCCACCCCCCAGCCTCTCCTCCCTGCAAAGCCTGGTGGTCACTCACCGATTTGGGACTGAGCCACCAGGGTGGAAGTTCGGTCGCAGAGTGGGGAGAAGGGCAGGCCCAGCTCTGCCTCTTTGTCCCCCTAGGAGAAAGAGGGGAGGTAGGGGGAGATAGAACATTCCAGGCTTTTTCCAGGGACTTGGGAGACAAGGGGCAGGGTTGGGAAGGGAATCATGGAAAAGGAAAAGAGGGGCTTCAGAGCAATTTCTATGCCTTTCATTTGAAAATCTAAGACATTCATGTGATATTCAAAGGAGCCCCAGTTATTACTGTCTTTGGATATGCAGAGCAAAAATGCTTATTCCCACTGATGAGTATTCAATCCTGAAAGAGCAATTAGAAGGCTAATGGATATTCCTGCAAAGATCCAGAGGGATGGAAAGGAACCTGGGATCAAAATTCAATTGAAAAGCCCAGACCACCCCCACCACCCATTTTCCTGCTTCTTGTCTCCCTTTCATTGCTATTTAGTATGGGCAAAAGAAAGTTCCTGTGACAGAGAGACAGAAACAGAACAACCACATTGATCATATACCTGTCGGAAGAATTCTTCCATGAGGGCCTTGGTCCACCGACTGTGGACTGACCATTGCTTGGTAGGGTGGCTAATATCAGCAGCATGGAGCAGGAGAGACAGGGCCTTGGACTTGTCAATTCTGAGGTGTGAAAGATGGGCCTTTCTTGAGAAAGAAACTCTAGGACCCCCACTCACACACAACCTCAAGACCTGTGCACTCCCAGACACACACTCAAATAAGAAACATCATAGATCGTGGGGAACGTCTTCATACAAACAAATCAGACCAGAAGGTTGTCCATACCCAGAATTAGATATAATATGCATGTACATGTGCATAATATACACACATTTAGTCATGTGTGCATGTACACATGTGTGCCCATGAGTATATTTATATATGTCTATATGTGCATTGCATACATGTCTTGTGCATAAATAAATGTGCATGTGTGTGTCCCCAAATATATTTACATAGGTCTATGTGTGCATTGTATACATGTATTGTATATAAATAAATGTATATATATGCATAGGAGTGTATATAACACATACTCAGGATCTGTGCACACACACGCTCAGATTGTTTTCGTACCGCCTAATACAAAAAGCATTTATAATTCCATTTGCTAGGGAATTACCATTGTAGAAACTTCTTCCAACAATGAAGATCACCTCTATCACTACTTAATAGATAAATCCCAGGGATTTCTCTGAGGCAAAGAGAATTAAATGACCTGCTCATATTTACAAAGCTAATAAGTGTCTGAAGTAAGATTTGAAATCAGATTTTTCTAATACTATACCTGATAGTTAACTTGGTCCATCCCAGCTCTCACTTTCTTACATACACATACATAATCAACCAACAAACATTTATTAAGCACCTACTGTGTGCCAGGCACTGTGCCAGGTGCTAGAAATAACAAAAAAGGACAAAAATTGGTCCTGGCCCATATGAGAGACCCAAGCACTATCCAATTTTGCACCAAGATAATCACACATAGAGTTAAGCAAAGCAATAGTAATACTGCAGCCCTGCATATCTAGGATGTTCTTATGTGTCCCCAACTGGCCCTTTATGGAGCATGGTTTCGATATGGAAACAGAAGATTTGATCAAGTGAATGATCACTGTGTGGTGAAGATGAGACTGGAACTCGGCTCTCCTAACCCAGGACCCCCACTGAGCTATATACCCCACAGGTAGGCCTGTGGGCACATTTGCACACATTCATACACACATATCCCATATATCCATAGAGGACATTTTCACATAGATTGCAATGTCCCTGCAGGTAAATGGCCAAGTGCAACATGAAAGTCCCCATTGCTCTGGCCCAAGCCCCTCCTGTTAGCCCACCTCTCCAGCTGCTGCAGGGAAGTCTTCATGGACTTAACCTGCTGAAAGTGACAGGACATGTCTGTGGCCAGCACCATCTCAATGACCAGGGATCGAAGCTCTCTGCAAAAAGACAGACAGGTGTCAGGTACGTACATCAAGCTTGGGAGGTGGGGGAGAAGGATGGAGTAGAAGGCCTGGGAAATTGACTCAGAGGAAGGGATAGGTCATTTGACCTTCATAGAGAGCTTTCTCCAAGCCCTGGACTCCACAAAAAGAGGTCAGGATAAAAATAAGGGCAGAGGATGGAAAAGGGAAAGGGGTCTAAGAGGGAGGAGGAGTGGTCACCCACACAAACTCATCCTTGGTGAGATTGATAAAGATGTTCATCTCATCATCCTGCATCATTCGGAAGACAGAGCTAATGTGGTGATTCTCCAGCACTGAGCGGTCGTTGTACAGGATAGCACATTCTGACCTAGGTGCCAAAGGTTATCTGTATCAGCCCCCTGCCCCTAAGCCTTTATCCCTCCCTGGCTCCCTCCCTCCCCCACACCCAGCCAAGGCTCCTCACTTGGTCTGGATGTGGAAGCTGTTGGTGGTGCCTGTGTGCTCATAGTCATGGATGGCAGCAGCAAAGATGATGGCCAGGACCTCAATCTCTGACAGGCAGTGCTGGAGGGAGAAGAGAAAATGGGCAAGAGAAATCAGGTCTTGGGAATCCTGGGGAAGCACAGCAGGAGCTGACAGTCCTCCTCCCCAGTAACCTTCAGGCCACCTACCACAGCATCCCTACTGCCAGGACCTGGGGCAAAAACCCTCAGCCACCTTGATTTCCTTTTGGAAGATCAACTTTTATGTTAAGGAAGAGCATAACAGTTAATGATCCTTTGCCTTTTACACTGGAAGACCCGAAAGTCTTCATGCAATTTTGTTTTAGAAACTTACCACTAAATCTTTTGGAATATCCTGGATGGGCTTTAAGATTTACAAAGTGCTTTACAAATATTATTTAACTCTGTCCTCACAACAATTCTGGGAGGTAGATGCCATTATTACCTCCATTTTACAGATGAAGAAACTGAGGTTAACAGAGTTAAGTTCCCTGCCCAGCTTTTCAGGCAGGTCTCAGATCTTCCTGATGTCCAAGTTCATTATGTCACCTCACTGAGATCTTCTGAGGTTTCAGCTCCCCTAGAAAGATCCAAGATCCCCTCTCATCCCACCCATACCTGTACTCCATTCACAGTCTGGGACAGTTCTCCAGGGAACTCACTGAGTTAAGAAACAAATTAGAAACTTAAAATGCACATGAGAAGATCCCACTGCTTTCTATGTCTGACTTCCTCTGGGGGCTGCATTAGGGGATACCTACCACCATCCCAGTGCGGAGGAGGAAGCAGTGGACCGTTTGAGTGACATCAGCTGCATGAATCTGGTTATGGTAGGGATTCTTGTACTTTCCATAACCCACCTCCAGGGCATCCAGGAACGTCATTAAGAACACAGTGGGAAGCTGCAACAGGAAGGTTGCAAGTTAGACTTAATGAAGAGCTGCCTGAGAAACTGGTGGCTGAGGGAAGAGTAAGGTCTCCTCTCAAGAAGGCCTTAAAAGCAACAGAGATCCTCCTTTCTCCTCCCAGCATTCAATTATGGAAGAACTTTTATCAGGCACAATAGAATGAAGGACATCATGACTTTGGCAAAGGTTTTTTTTCACCTAAGAGAACTATAGTATGAACCCTCCCCTCATTCAATATGTTTTCCCCTGCAATAGCAGGTGCTTTATTCAGCTGTTCCTAGTCCTGTCCTCGTTTCTGTTCGTGTGTACATAAACCATTATACTGAATGCTACCGAAGAATAAAGATTTGTAGGATCTTCCCCATCCTGGGCAGGGTAGATTTCGAAGAATCCACAAACTTGGATGGGAAAACATCTTTATTTTCACTATCTTTGGGGATTTTGTGATCCTCTGTATCTTTGGCATTTTATTTTGTGCATTTAAAAATCATCTCTTGGAAAAGTTGTACTTAGATTTCACCTAAAGAGTCCACCATCCATGACACCCAAAAAAAGCTTTAAAACCCCTGCTCTAGATCCCAGCTTCTTACTGTGGGTCATGACCTCATATGGAGTCTCAATACTGAATGTGAGGGGTCATTAAATTATAATTTATTATCAGTAGATGTTTGATTTGTATGCCTATTTTATATACTCCTATAAGATAAAAATTTCTAAGGCAAAAAGGGGTTGTGAGAGGAAAAAGTTTAAGAAGCCCTGTTCTAAATAATCGCCATCATCTGAGGAGGATCTAAAATAGGAGTGAATTGAGGAGGTGTCAACCTGGATTTAGGAAAATTGATTTGGAAGGCTGTGAATGGGTGGGTGAGGAATAAAGGGAAAATAAAAGCCTTAGACCTAATCCTCCCTCCATTCAGCCTTGCAGACCCCAAAGCCAAATCCCTCCAAGCCCTCGAGGGCTGTGCCCCAAATACAGGGAATTCAAAAGAACTGTTTCCATGGCAACTACCCAATGGTTTTTAACGTTGCCATGGTGTCTCTTGGGGTGGGAAGGTGGGGAATAAGAGAGAGGAGAACCAGAGAGAGGCCAGGTGCTCATGGAAAGAACAAAGATAGGAAAAGAAGGTTCAGACCAAAGTTTCCATAGTTTGGGGGAAGCCCAAAAGAATGGTGTTCAGAGGAAAAACAATAGAAAAGGGTCCTGGAATGTTAACAATAGAGATGGAATGATCTAAACAGAGCCCAATAAATACTTTTGTTTTTATCATGGAGATTTCAAGACATCATGGTCCCTGAAGAGCTAGAAACAGAATTTAGCTGGACTTGATTTCTGCTTATGTGAGGACTAGAGGTGGAGAGGAATTCTACCAAATTATAACTACCTCACATTTCTATTGTACGTTAGAGTTTGCAAAGATGTTTCTTCACAACAGTTCTGTGGGTTAAGTAATTCGAGCATTATTATCATTCCCATTGTTTGGATAAGGAAAACTGAGGGTTTCAGAGGTTATCATAACTTTCCCAAGGTCACATGCTGCCAAAGGAGAGAATCAGGATTAAAATTCAAGACATCTTGAATTTCCAATTATTCCAAGTGTCATGCTCCACCTGATACTCCTGCTTGTGGGAAGAAGGGAGGATTGGAGGAAAAGATGGACAAGGCTGGGACAGGAGGGATGAAGGTCAGCCATCAAGAGGAAGTTTTTGTTTGGCAACACTGGTCTGTGTCCACAGAAAGCTATGGTCTTTATTAGGCTTAAGGGGAAGAGCTTTAGCCCTGGACACATATTCTCGCCCTGCTGCTAGGCAGATGTGGTTAAGAAGAGACACAGTCACACTTTCTCTCTCCCTCTCCCTCTCCCTCTCTCTTTCTGTCTCTGTCTCTCCCTCCCTCCTTCTCTCCCTCTCCTTCTCCCTCTCCCCTTCTCTCTTTTTTTCTCTGTCTCTCTGTGTGTCTTTCTCTGTCTCTGTCTCTGTCTCTGTCTGTCTTACACACATGATCTATCCCTATAAATGCAGAATTTAACTAACCCTCTCGAAGGATTAAGATGGACTCCACCTAATTCCCTCCTCCAAGAAACCTCCTACACTGGCGGCATGCACACAGAGCAACCTCTCCAGCAGCTAACATCAACCCTCTTAGACTCCAAGTTTACCAAACAATCTCCATAGCAATAGCTCCTCCTGTGAATCTCAAAGACAGCCTTCCTCCTCCCTCTCCCCTCCCCTACACACATTTTTTCCTGCCCTTCCAAATGACTTTTCCATGAGGATGAAGTTCTTCCTGCCCAGATTCCCAAGAGATGCTCCCTCCACTGGGACCCAAAAGAGGAAGGGTTTTAACCCTTGAACACATCTCCTTTGGCCCAGCTGCTAAACAGACTTGGCTCCAGCTCTCTCCTCTGCACATCCTCAATTCAGCTTACTCTTCATGAAAGTTTCTTGGACAGAAACCAGAGCTTGAAAATTGCTAGATTTTTTCCTCTTTTTTTAATTCAAGAGGAGTCTCTTGGAGAACATCTGGAGATGGTCTGATGGTCCCAGATGGCAACATCTGGCATCTAACTTCAACCAAGTCTAGGGGAAACCTAGAAAAGAAGTTTGAGAGGCTCTAGGGGAGAAGGGAAGAAACTATAAAGAATTAGGATGGCAGCCTAAAAATTCAGCCTAGAGAAAAGAAGGTGAAGGTGAAGACAAAGCCTCTGACAGATTCTGAAGGGGGAATCTCAGGAGCAGGGGGCCCCCTCTTTTCCATTACCAAAGAAAGCAAAACAACATAGAAGGTACTGAACAAAATAGCAGATGACAAGAATATTAGTAGTCAGGGGCCTCTTCCTCCTGGTCTAGGTTGAATGAGGGTGTTGAGAAACTCTCCTGTCCTAGGGATCTTTTAAGATTGAAAGAAAAAGAGTATGTAGACAAATAGAGACATAAACAAAGACAAAGAAACAGAGACACAGAGAGAGACGGAGGAGGAGGAGAGAGAAAGAGAAAGAGAGAGAGAGAGAGAGGGAGAGAGAGAGGGAGAGGGAGAGGGAGAAAGAGTTTGGGGGAAGAGAGAGACAGACAGACAGAGAGACACAGAGAGACAAAGAGAGACAGAAAGACAGAGACAGAGAGATTTCTGACCTTGAAGCGGCTGATAAGGTTGTGTCGAGTCAGCAGCTCAAAGACAATGGTCCTCAGGGCATGGTCTTCTGCCACCCGGTTCAGGGCAAAGACATCAAAGCACCAATGGTCCAGGGTCTGTGTGAAGACCATAGATTAAACAGACCATTCCAGGGGAGCAACCCAGAAATAAAAGGGATATTGGGAATGGCTTCCCAATGGACAGAGAAGGGAAAGGAAAAAAATTAAAGCCAAGCATCTCCTTCTCTGGCCATCTCTTAGGACAGGAGAGACATGGAAGCAGGATTCCATGGAGGAGTGCAACCTCCTTGAGAAAAGAAAGGATGATGGGAGAGCTAGAGAAGGCAAATAGGAAATAGGGGAATTCCCCTAAGAAACAGGTCAGTGGAAACAAACTTTGATCCCCTCCCTTCCTTCCCTAGAGCATCACCTTAAGACAGTTGATAACAGCATTGGAGTAGGTGGGACCTACAGAGGTGTAGGTTCTCCGGAACATCCTAGGAAAAGGAGAGGAAAAGGTGTGATGGGGAATACGTAAAGACAGAAGGGTCGGGGGACATTTTAAGGAGTAGAGAGTATAAGGACTTGTCAAGGGAGGAAAGGGAGTAGAATAATAATGATATGAGAGATTGATGGCAGAGGGGTGAGGACTGGTGGATGGAAAGTAACATATGAAAAGAGGTATTGAGAAGAATAATTAAGGGGATGTTGTATATAAGGAGAAGGGTAAGTAAAGGGAGGTCTGTGAAGTTCATGTAAAGATATGAAAATAAGATTGAGGGGGAATATAGATATGGCTATATATACATATGTACACATACAAATGCTTTGGTTGCTTATTCATTTCAGTTGTGTTCAATTCTTCATGACCCCATGACTTCAGAACCTCCAGTTTTCTTGGCAAAGTTATACTAGAGTCATTTGCTGTTTCCTTCTCCAGCACATTTTAGAGATGAGAAAACTTAGGCAACCAGAGTTAAGTGACTTGCCAGGGTCACCCAGGTAGAAAGTGAAGCCAGATTCAAATTCAGGAAGATGAATTTTCCTGACTCGAGGATCTATCACACTATCACAATGTATTTACTTGCACACAGACACACAGACACACACACATACACACACACAGAAGATATAAGGATATGAGAATAAGGGCACAGGGGAATAAAGAGGCAGGTAGGTTGAGGGAATTAGGTTTAGAAAGAACTAAAAGTCTAGAGAGGCCAGAATGAATGATAAAGAAGCTGGAAAAGATTTAAGGAATACATAGGTTGAAGAGTCAATGGACGAAAAGGAAGAGGGAATAGGGGAAGGGGTTGTAGAGAGGGGACCTCACCGCTCCACAAATATCCCAGCCTGCACAGCATGGACAATGCTTCGGAATTTTGGCTTCTCCTCTGCTCGTCTGCCCTTGGCTCGAGTCTGTTGAGTGAAGGTGGACGCCAGCCAGTCCCTAACCTCTGAGGGCACTGCATCTGAACGGAGCTCCTGTAACTCGTCTTCAGTGTCCAGTATTTGTCTAAAATACAGGATAATAAGGAAAGAATAAATAAAGATCATCATTATCCTCACTACCACCTTGATCCCTTACTACCTCCACTAGAATGCTAAAAAGCATAAATCAGGAGTCTTCACTGGAGTTTTCTCATCTTGTTCCATCTCTAGCTGTTTCTTCCTGTTTGTGTGTGTGTGTGTGCACGCACATGTGTGTATGAAAGAGACAAAGATAGAGATAGAGAAACACAGGAAGAAAAAGAGATAGACAGATAGAGACATGGAGAAAAAGAAAGAAGAGACAGTGAGAGTGAGAAATGGAGAGAGGCAGAAAGAGACAGAGACAGAGAAGAGAGAGTGGCAGAATGAGAGAAAGATAGAGAGAGAGAGACAAGGAAAGACAGATAAAGGAGGAGGGAGTGAATGGGAAAAGGGAGATCCTGAAACAGAGAGAAAAAGTGAGACCAAGAGACAGAGACAGAGGGAGAGAAAGTCTCTGCATTTCCCTCCTATTCTGATGTATCTCCATCTGTTTTTCCTCCTTCTTGTCTTCCTGTCTGTCTCTCCCTATTCTCAGATTGGTACCTGCCTGTATCTCTGGCCTTTATCTCTCAATGATCTCTAACTGCCCTTCTGTCTCGATCTCCTTTTTCCTCTGTTCTCTGTGTCTAACCTCCTGTACCTGACTCTTGACTCTATTGCTCCCCATCGTTGCTCCCTCCCTAAGCTATTCTCACCGTGTTTCATCAATGTAGACAGCCTCCAGCAGTGAAGCTGTATATTCCAGGTTCTTCTTCAGCTCCTCAATGTTCACTTCCCCATTCTCCAGCTGCTTGACCATGTAGCGCAGCCTGCAGGAAGAGAGAAGGAAGAAGGGAGCACAAACCTCATGAACAGATCCACGTGTGGTCACTGCTAAGCATGTGATTTATCCAGGGTTAAGGTTAAATCCCAAAATGGCTCCCTCAGACCTCCAATCTACTTCTGGGCCACTTGCCCTCATCTCCTTTCACTGAAAATGTGCCCACAAGTTCACACAAATAAAAATCTTTGCAAAATGGGATTGCTCGAACCAGGAGAACATTATACACAGCAACAAGACTATATGATGATCAGTTCTGATGGACATGGTTCTCTTCAACAATGAAATGTCTCAAACCAGTTCCAATTGTTCAGTGAAGAAAGCCATATACACCCAGAGAGAAGGATATGAAATGTGGACCACAACATGACATTTTCATGCTCTCTATTGATGTTTGCTTGCATTGTTTCCTTTCTCTGATTTTTTTTTCTTGTAGATATGATTTTTCTTGCACAACAATAATAAGTGTGGAAATATGTATACATATATTCGATTTGTCAAGTATTTTAACATAAATAACCTGTAATGGATTTCCTGCCATCTAGGGGAGGGATGGGGACTAGGGGGGGAAATTTTGTAACAGAAAGCTTTGTAAGGGTCAGTGTTGAAGAATTGCCCATACATATGTTTTGCAAATAAAAAGTTTTAATATTTAAAAATGGGATTGCTCAAAACATCTCATTCATTTATATCAGTTTTTCCACACAATAGCTCTATGAGATAGTGAATGAAAGTATTACTATCATCCCCATTTTACAGATAAGAAAACTAAGGCTCAGAAAGTTTGAGTGGCTTGGGCAAGATCACACAACTAGAAAGAAGCACTTATAATACTAGAACAAGATCTTCATACACACAGTCCAGCACTGTATTCTTTGTAGTACATTATTTTCTGAACAATAAATACCCTGGTTCTAGTACTGATTGTGACTCTTTGTGACCTTGAGCTGGTTACTCCTGAACCTCAGTTTCCTCACTTGTAAAATGCAGGAGTCAGGTTAGATGATCTTCAAGGTTGCTTCCAGCTCTGCTCCTGCTTCACTAACCTCACTGTATCCCCAAAACAAAAAACAAAACAAAAACATTCCTTCAGGATTATATAATAAGCACTCACATTTCTATGATGCTTTGTGGCTTACAAAAAACTTCCCTCGCAACCATGCTGGGAAGTGGACAGTGCAGTATGATAAACTTCATTCTGATCTTCTTAGCACGACTGACACATAGTGCTTAATAAATGTTTATTGACTGATTGATCTTTCAATGACTTGTCCAGGGTCATATAGCCAGCAGGTGTCAAAAGAAATTCTGGATCCCAAGTCCTCAGATTCTAAGATCCGCCAGTGCACTTTCCATCACACCTCACAGCCCCATTTGTTGATTTGGATATTAAAAAGCAGAGTAGTCTTAAAGTATTAGAGAGGCAGCTTGATCCAGTGGGAAGGCAGGCTGACCTCAGAGTTAACAGAGCTCTAAAATGAAATCTGCCTCCTAACTATATATATATAACAATGGATACTTAGAGCTGTGAGTATTAAACTGAAATCATGTTAAGCTTCTCAGAACCTCAGTTTCCTCATCTGTATAGATTAGAGATAAAATGGAGATAATACTGTTACTCTTACCTAAACTTGGTTTTCAGGAGGATAAATGAGCTAATTATGTATTTTATAAACCTACTTGGATTAAAAAAAAAATCACTGATTTTGACCCTGCAAAAAATCTCTTTATAGATATCAGTTATTATTATTATTAATTATTATTATTGTTAATTTTATATTAGTCATTACCACCTGTAATAAAAATGTCCTGGGGGTTTTCTTACACTCAATAATAGTCCTTCCATTTGGAAAAAATGTGGGATATAAGTATTTGCAAGTCACTGTAATCCTGTCCCAAGCCTCTAGACATTTTAAAGCCCAGACAGAAACACACACAATCTCTCTCTCTCTCTCTCTCTCTCTCTCTCTCTCTCTCTCTCTCTCT
>JAJPUD010013799.1:0-15741 GCA_023553655.1 Myrmecobius fasciatus | reverse complement strand
CACACACACACACACACACACACACACACACACACACACACACACACTCCATTCTGAGTTTCTACATGTTTGAATGATCCTGTGTGTACACTGCAGGGTGAGAGTAGAGTACTTGTTCTATTGGAACATAAAAAGTACAGTCTCCTCACATCCAAACATCATTGCAGAAATCTCACCCATTGAGGGATCTTCTTTGACATTTAACTTCAATCTTTACTATTATATAGAGTAGGGGGGGAGGAAATGGAATAAATCCTTTTTGGTTTGGTCCATAAGAGCTTAAAGAGGTAAATTTTCTTCAGTCTCTCTCCCCATCCAATAACAGCACAGATTCTGGGATGAGGTGAGGGACTAAGGGATCATCCCCATCAGACACGCATCCTTTTCCACTGAGCAAGGAGGAGAGAGACTGAGGTCCAAATAACTTCATGAGTCAGGGTAGGAAGAGAATGAGTCAGGGAAGGAAAGTGAAATTACTTTAGGTAGTTGGGGGAAGGAAGGTAGAAAGAACAGTGGTATTTCTGATCAGAAACCCCTCTAAAATACTGGAATTCCAGTCATTTAAGAAGTCCTGTTCCAGAAAGCTCCCAAATCCCCCTACTAGGCACCCTCCCCCCAACTAGCATTTATGGAATGAAGAGAGAGAGGGTTGATAGATAAAAAGACAATAGGTATGCCCCTACCCCTGCCCTTGGAAGGGAGTGTTCCTGAAATCTTAGCTCCATCCTTATCTTTGCCCTAATATCTTATGAAGAAAGAGAAAAGGTGGACAGCTAGATGGTGAAGTGGATAGTGCACTGGCTCTGGAGTCAGGAGGATCTGAGTTCAAATCCCTGCCTCAGACAGACTTACTAGCTGTATGACCCTGGGCAAGTCATTTAACCCCACTTGTGTTACAAAAGAAAGGAAAAAAGAAGAACTTGTGTCTTGGAGACTTGAAGCTCATTCTTCACCCCCTACTCAAGTTTCTTACACATAAACACTTATATTGAGGAAGAAATAAAGACCCACTTGATTATGTGGGGAGACCCACAGGAAAAAAGGCATCTCTCTGGAGCTCACTCAAGAGAGTATGAAGTAGTAAGAGAATAATTTTCCTTTCCAGCTGACTAGAATTAAGGTTATCTTTCCCTCCTCTGTCCAGGCATCCAACCCATTCTGGGGCACATACCTTAGACAGAATCCATAAGAGATCTTAAAGAGGCAAATTTTCTTCAGTCTTTGAAGGGGGGGTTCCTATATGGCATCTCCAGTGGTATACCTACTCTGTGTCCTAATATTATCAGAATCCTCCACTTCCTTATCCCCATATTTCATCCCTTCCAATCTCCTACTGAAGGTCAATGCCCTCAGTGTTCTATAATGCAAAGCCAATTTCTTTGGTGACTGTCTATGAGCTTTTTTTTTTTTTTTAAGAGCAGCTAAGTGACACAAAGGATAGAGTGCTGGGATTGGAATTATGAAGACATAGCTTCATGACTTCAAATTCAGCCTCAAACACTAACTAAATGACCTTGGATAAATCATTTAATCCTGCTTGCCTCAGTTTCCTTATTTGTAAAATGAGATGGAGAAGGAACTGGCAAATCATTCCAGTATCTTTGACAGGAAAACTCCACATAAGGTCAGAGTCACACACAGATGAATGGCAACAACTGCTTTTTTGCAATAAACACCAGCTGCTGATGCCCAAAGAACTTTTGAGTCTAACCATGCTTATTCGTGTGTATTTCTCCTCCCCTCTCAATGCCAACAGCCTCTCTCAATTTCCATCTCCAATCAAGATGACCTCAAGTCCTAGACCAATAAGGGTAAGAGTCAAGGAAATACCTATGAAGTACTACAGGAGGAACTATTCTGCCTGAAGGCAAAATAGCAGCAATGACCCCAGTAAACACAGGTCACTTTTCATAAGAGTTTAAAAGCTGGACTTCTTGTGATAATAGTTTATTACCTTGTAGAGATTATGAGACTTCATGGAAGATGATCTGTGCTAAAATGAAAAAAAATGCTAGATTGAAGTTCTAAGTTCAAATTCCAACTTTTGCTACTTACTCAAGTCAACAAGAAGCATTTTCCATCCAAGTTGCCTCAGACAAAACACTTCATTTGTAAAAATGACTCCTACTACACAACTCTGGTATGATTAAGGCTTGACCTTATCCCTTCACATCATAGAGGTTAGAAGCATAGAGTCTCCTCAATCTGGAAAATCCATATAAAATTTTTGACCCTCCCTTCATACTAGAGAAGTCTCAATTATTATGATATCAAAAAGATAAAATATTTTGATACTGTACAATATTATACATATATTTTTATGCATTTCTGAGTTTCTAAACTTTTTCTATGTCATTTTCTGGCCTTTGCATGTTGTCTGCACCTTCTGCAAAACTCTCAAAAAATTCCCATTTAATACTTTAGGCTGACCATGATATATCGAAACTGTGATAGAGAAAGTCGCAATGTAGAGGGGATAAATGTAGTTCTAGCTAGAGCTGGGCTAAGCAGGCATGCTGATGTAGCATCATGATAAATTCATCTGAAGTTTTAGAAACCATCCTCCTTTTGCTATTGGTCCATGTTTCCTGATCCTATTGCCCCATCAGCCATGTGACAACTGCCACAGGAGACTCTTTGTATGAAAACTTAATGTAAATCCAGGCCCCCAGTGGCTCTGGGCCTTCTATTGGAACATACATCCCACTCTGCATCCACAATACCACTCAGCATGCTATCCAATAAGATAGTAGAGGCAAGGGAGACTACATGTGACTCTATCCCTGACTGCATCTGTCCATTTTCTCCCATGCTGCTCTTGGCTGTAAGCATTAATAAAACATTGTAAGCCATTTCAGCCTTGCTTTGTACCATTCATCTAGACTCTGCCTTGAATTTGTGTAATTTATATGATCTTTAAAGTCTCCACCAACTTTAAGGAAGTTAAATCCTTTCTGGCAATTGCTTCTCAAGTCCTACTCGATCCTTCCAGCCAAGAACAATGAACAAAACAGAACCCAAGAGAGGAGATCATTCTATCCTAGGGCAACATGACTGGCAGGAAGAAGGATAGATGGTCAGGAGGTTACCTCAAACACAGCTTCTATCTTTACCCTACAACTAAAACCCAACAGTTTCTAGGGAAAGATTTCAAAGGAAGATGAGGCTGAGGATTGATCTTGAATTCTCTCCACCTTTTGGTTCCTCCCTTTAATCTCAGTCTTGATCCTGCCCAGAAACTCTTGTCTGTCTGACTCTTGCTGAAATTTCAACATAACACAATCCAGATGCACAGAAAGAAGAAGAGCATAGGATAGAGGCGGGGGTGGTTTGGGGAAGGGACTGGAAGAAGGACATAAAGGGGGTTGAGAAGATTCAGATCCTAAACATAGTCCTTCCAAGGTCCTCTCGTCCATCCTCCTACCTGGTACAAATCTGCAATCTGCTGTCGGCTTCCTAAATACTTCTAAGGAAGAAGTGTTCCCTTCCCCATCCCCCAGAGTTTTCATTTCAAAATCAAGAACATTGTATGAAAACTTCCCTGAAATCTACACTTCATCACACCTATTCCCATTTCAAGCTTGGTATAGCCTCCAGAGAAAAAGTTTCCCTTCCTCTATTGAAGAATAGACCCAGAGAATTTTAAAGGACCCACTAATTGAGTTCTCTCTGGGTTCTTTTCAGGCCCAATTTTCCCTCCCCCAGATCCCTTTCCCTTTTCTCTCCCCTTCTTCATCCCCAGCTACTTCCCTCCACTTTGTCCCTCTCTTCCATTGTTATCCATCACCTCTGCCCAATACAATCCCCAGCACTTTCCTCCTGCCATAGCTCTATCTTATCCAGCAGAGGCTGGTCTCTCCCCACATCACTGAATGGCCAGATAAATTCGGGAAGGAAGTATAGAACTAGTTGAACAGAGAGTAAGGAGACCTGGATTCAAATTCCAGTTGTAGCAAAAACTAGGGCATAACTTTGGACAAAATTCATCTCAGTCTTCCCATCTGTGAAAAATAAGAATACTTCGCATTTATGTGAAATCTTTGTTATTTCTATTTTACAGATGGAGAAACTGAGGCTTGTTTAAAATCACACAGCTAATAGGCATCAGAACAGCGATGGAAATCCAGATCTCTCCTAACTTCAAATCCAGAGCCCCAACTCGGTCACTAAAGTTCTTTCTAGCTCAAGAATTCTTTAAGAATAAAAAGTAATAGGCTCAATCAACAAGCATATCTGAAAGGTTTACTTACTCCTCTATACCAGGCATTCTGCTGAGCCTGGGAATTAAACAAAAGCTCAAGAGCTCCCCTGCTCTTGAGGGACTTATACTAAAAAGGGCCAGACAATGTGTATAGGTTTAGATGAGAGATACAAGAGACAAGGAATCTTTTAAAAAGAAGGAACTAGCAGTTGGAGGAGACCAGAAGATATTTTATGCAGAAGATGGCAGCTAAGCTGAGTCTTGAATGAGAATCCTGAGGTTCTAGAAGGGAATGTGTGAAGGGAAGACATTCCAGGGATGAGGATAGGCCTAAAAATAATAATGATAAACAATTAGCTCACGCAATAGTTTTATCGTTCACAAAGCACTTTATAAATATTATCTCATTTTATTCTTACCATCACCTTGAGAGATAGGTATTCCCATTTTAGAGATGAAATTATGCCCAGCAGAGATTGAAATGCCTTGCCTGAGGTAAATATGATAAATATCTGAGGTAAGGTAGATAGGTGGTACAGTAGAAAAAATGCCAGACCTGGAGTCAGGAAGATCAGAATTCAAATCCAACTTTAGACACATTAGCTGTATGATACTGGGCAAGTCACTTAACTATTTACCTCAGTTTCCTCATTTATAAAATGAGCTAGAGAAGCTCTTCACTTTAGTATCTTTGCAAAGAAAACCCCAAAAAGGATTACAAAGAGTCAGATATGACTGAAAATGAATAAATGAAAATCTGAGGTAGGATTTGAATTCATGTCTCCCTCACTCCAGGCCCAGAGATAAAATGTGGGGAGAATAAAGGATCTCAAAGGTCATCTAATCAATTAATCAGACAAAAAGTATTAAGTGCTGACTATGCCTCTGATATTATATTTGACCCTGGGGATACAAGAACAAAGAATGAAACAAACCCATTTACTTATGGATGTGGAAACTGAAGCCTTCAGAGGTTACATCACTTGTCTAAGGTAATAAATAGTGAAACTGGAATTTGAACCCAAAACATACATTTGATTTTAAAGTGTCCACTTCAGGGAGTTAAATGGAAAAGAACTTTTCTGTTGAAATGGACTGGAAAGAAGGAAGGACAGGGCATAAAGTTCTGAAAATCTTATCTTTTAGAGAATACCACTTACTCTTTTGAACATTTTTCCCCTAGCCCCAAGTCTTCCATTTTTCTGAATCCTCTATTGTCTAGATAGACTCTCCTAACTTATCCTAGTAAATGATTAATGAATATTTGTTGCGTAGTTGAACAGTAGAAAGAAAGTTAAGGCCCTCCATCGAATGAGATCACAGTGCACTGCAGAAATTCTATAGAAAGAGAAATTCTATAAACAAAGGATTTTTTGATGTGGATCAGGATTGTCTTAGGTTGAGGGAACTTTGGGGTTCTTCCACAATTCTACAAGCTAGATGAGGGGGTACAAGGGCTATAGATTGGGAAGGATCAGTAAGAAGACTAGTGAGAGTCATAGCCACTAAAGTGAGGGGAGGGTGAAAAGGGAAAGTGGGGGTGGGGGAATTGAGGGGTAGGAAAAACAAAGGCAGGAGTCTGGATAGAATAACTGCCAGCTTCTCTGTTTTCCTGCAGCTGCTAGAAGCTGTTAGACCTTGGATCTCACCCAAACTACATCATTTTTCTGGTTCACAGGGATCTAAAGCACCCCCAACTATTCTCCTTCCCAACTCCTACCTGAGGATGGGGCCCTGGAGATGACTCCTCTGCACAGGTATAGGGGTGGCCATGGAGTCAAATCCCTTCTCCGGAGGTCAAAACACTGCCCCTGGGGTCATCGGACCCCTAAGGGAAATGGCTCCTGTTTGGGCCCCTGGTTTCCTGAGTCCCCCACTCAGCAAAGCTTTGCTGAGACAGAGGGAAGAGAAAAAGAAAAAGGCCAGGCTACAAGAGGGTGGGGAGGTGGGGAGTGAGGGCTGTTGAGACCCAACCCACAGGAACTGAGTGAGAGGCCTGGGATGAGAGGAAAGTTTCACATCTGAATCAGACCAAAAACAAGAAACTGTTCTCAGAAGAATCTCAGAAAGGACAAAAATAGCCCAGCCCAGCCCAACTCCAAAGAGAGGGGACTGTTCTTTGGGGAGAAAAGAGAAGAAAAAGGAGGCGGAGGAGGCAGGAATTAGGGGAGAGGCTCAGGGAATCCCGCTGGAGGGGAAGTGTCACCCGGAATGTCTGACTGAAGCAAGACCCGGGCATCCCAGCTTCCAGGTGTTAGTAATCAGCAATAGTTGTCCAATTCTAACCACTCCTTTACTTGGTTCTAAGCCTAAATCCTGGAGGGCCTTCGGTGGTTAGGATCGTAGTAATGGGCTTTTGTTACAGGGAGACTGGAGGGTGAACTTCTCCCGCTCCACTCCAGGTAGGATTGGCGAAAACTGGCAGGGTGAGGGAGGAGTGAAATGAGCAGCAGCCAGAGTGATTCCTTCCCCCTTAATCCAGGGGAGAGGAAGGGTGGGGGGAGAAGACACATTTGGCTACAGGAGCGTTTGTTCGGCCCAGAGGCAGAAGGAAGAACTGAATGTGGAGCCAGAAGGCTTTGCACCCTAATCCCGAGGTTTACTCGGAGGCTGGAACAAAACAGAGACTATAGCTCCCACCAAAAACTGGAAAGGGAGCACGGAGGTGGGGGAGGAGCAGAGGTGATGCTGTTGGCGGGCAGCGGAAAAAACGCACTGGCACTAGAGACCCATTGTGAGCCTGTTTAGCCGGAATCTCAGGCTGCTTTCTGATTGGCTAAGAGGTTCAAGGCCCCGCCCATCCCCCTAGTTGTCTGTAAGATGACATCATTATTAGGAACCAAGATGTGGCCTCTGATTGGTTTGCCCATGGCATGGGAGGGGCCAGGATAGAGTGGCTGGAGGGAAACTAAGCTAGGTGCAGGGGTGATTTCTAGTATAGAAATTGAAATGAAGAGAGGGGACAAGTGATCCTTTCAGATAACGGGGAAGGGGCAGTGGGCAGTGATGTTACAGCAGTGGGTGGAGGGCAGGAAAGATGCATTTATCTAATCCTGTGGTAGAACCAGATGGTTATACACTCCTAGACTTTAGAACGGAGGCAAGAGAGATGAAATTGGGATCTTAGGGAGAATCTTTTTGGTCAACTGGGAACAGGAATTAGAGCTTAGATACATTTTAAAAGGGCAATTAGGAGAAAGCACCAGCGCTAGAGTCAGGAGGACTGAGTTCAAATCCATCCTGATTTAACTTTGTGATCCTGGACAAGACCTTTAACCACGATTAAAATCACAAAAAGAAAATTTCCTCTCTCTCTCTCTCTCTACTCAGCCATTCGGTTTCTCTATCAATTATAGAAGAAGCATCAGCTGTGTTCAGAGTACACTGTGTGACCTTGATTTGGAGTCTGGACCTGAGTTCGAAAGGAGTCTTGCTACAGTTATGTACCTGTTGTGACTTTGAACAAATCCTAAACACTTTAGCCATCAATTTTTCATCTCAACGAAGTGATTGGAATAAAGCTGTTCTCTAAAGACCCGTGTAATTCTGAATAATAAGCTTTCGTTGGCTCCTTAGTCTGGTGTGGAGGCAGGAAACAGCTCAATGAAAAAACATGAGTTGTGGTCTCCAATGGAATATTATGAAGGACAGAATGCCCAGCTAGAGGGAGCTCCCAGGACAAATAGCTCCTTTGTCTGCTGGTCCAGCTATTCCTCTGGCTAGCAAAGGTCATTTTTGGAATCAGGCAGGCCTGGGTTCCCTCTGATTTATACTAGCTATGTGACATTGTCATTCAGTCACTCAGTTCTCCCTCCTTTCCCCAAGTCCTCTGAATCTGCACATTATAGAATCTGACAGATTGATATCTTTGGGAGAAATTCCACAGCAGGAGTTCCCCTTCAATGATGAAAGTATGAGAACATGCACTCACTCACACTGTAAGATGCTGCAGCAAGGTTTAGACAGTTTGTATACATTCAAGACTTCCCTGGGACTTACCTTTTGCTGTACCAATATGCTTACTTAGGAGAGAAGTGAGAGCCTGGGAAAACAGGAAGGTCTGAGGAAAACAAAACAGCAGTCCTTGGTTCTGGCCTGCCTGCATCCTAACCACAGAGACCAATTGGGCAGCTTTCCAGAACCCCCAGGCCAGCTCCCACCTGCTCCCTTATTCTTTGACCTCCTAAACCACCAAGGAAGGCAGCTTATCTCCAGGCCTCCACGTGTGAGCTAGCAAGGTCTTGGTCTAAAAGAGACTTAGATCACCCCATTCAACCTTCTGCTTAATATGCCCAAACAGTTCCCTTAAGATGAGACAATATCATGTCTAATAAAATCCTCCAGAGATACTGATTCTACTTGTTAGGCCCACTCCTGGCAGGGTAGTGGATAGAGAGTGCTACACTTAAAGTCAGGAAGACTTGGTCCTTCCACAGTCACTAACTGTGTGAATCTGGCCTAATTTTCCCATTTGGACAATACAGAGGTTGAATTGGATGGCCTCCCATATGCCTTAACAGCTATAAATCTGTGATCCTAAAACCTGTTGCTGCTGGGAAGTTCCTTCTTATGTCTAGTCTAAATTACCATGCCATAATTATCAAGTATTAGTCTTTCCTGAGAATAGTAATCCATCCCAAAGTAAACACTCTACTGAGCCTAAAGTACACAATGACAAGATAATGCTAATATCTAAATGCTGATGAGACACAGGTCTCCCTTCATACCTCCCTGGAGTGAGATAATAGTAGCTTAATTCAGTTCAATAAAACCTCAAAAAAAAGGAGGGTCTTCTTATACAGTAGGTGCTTAATAAATGTTGACTTGAATCTAGGATAGGAAAAATTACTGAGTTCTATTTGTATTGAGGAAAATGCTATCTGCCTACAGGCAGAAGATAGATCTGGTAACTCCAGCTAATGTTAAATGTACTACCTTTTTTCCAGCCCATTAGGAATGTCTTCCTCATTCCAGCCAGCACCAAAATCCTCCATCTGTGCCCAAGAATAGAGACAGCAAAGGAGCCTAGTGGATAGAGCACCAGACCTGGAATCAAGAAGACTAAATCTGTCTTCAGATACTACCTGTGTGATGCTGGGCAAGTCACTTAATTTCTGTCTACCTCGGTATTCCCACTTATAAAATGGAGATAATAGTAAAACCTAACTCCTCAGGTAATTAGGATAAAAGGAGATAATATTTGTAAAGTGTTATATAAATGCTATTATTAATAATAGCAATGATTATAATAACAAAGGATGATTTTTATAGCAATTAAAGATGAGGGAGGCACAGTGTGCATTATTATTGTCATTTTTCACAGTTGAGAAAGCAGACTTTCAGAAAAATTACAGCTAAATTCAGATACAGAAAAGCATTAAGGAGAAAGTAGTTTTGGTTGGTGAGAGGAGCAACCCCACATGACAAGGGTACGTGAATATAGCTAAAAAGAGGAAGATGAGGGAAGGTAGGACACTGCTTGGTGAGTCCCTTCCCAAGATCTGATCCATTTGCATCTTATTTGCACAATGGTCCTTAATGCCAAACTACAAATTCAACCTAAGCCCACCCCACTCCTTTCTACCCCTCTATACTGTCCTGATGGGATGGGGGGGGGGAATAGGAAGTAAGAAGGTAGACAAATCTAAGATCTGGGGAGCTGGGAGCTCCCCAGTAGCTACCTGGGTCCAAGATTCACATTCCCACCATCACTACACACAGTGCCCTTACTTTCCATAGCTGTGCCCACATCCCCAGCTCTGGCAGCTGGTTGGGCAGAGTGGCGGGGGCGGCACCAAAAGATAAAAATAACCCCCTGGTGGCAGAACTGGGGGAGCCATCCTGAGAGTCAGCAGGGACCAATAGTGTTAAAGCACTAATGGGGGGAAGCAGAGGAACCAATCCTGGTCTAACATAATTTAGGGGAGAAAGGCAGGGGTGAGAGGGCGTTGAGGAAAGGGTCAGGGGCTGGGGGAGAAAAGCTGAAAGGAAGTGGGGGAAAGAAGGGGAAAGAGTAGGGGCTAAAGGGGAATGACAGTTTCTAGAGACTAGACAAGGGCTAAAAGGAAGTACTCAAGCTATCGGAACAGCTTAAAACAGCTCTCCTCTCACCCTTTCCTGCTGCTACACCCTGCTCTCCAAGCTCTGTTATCTACCTCTTGACAAGAACATATTTCCGACAAGTGTCCCCTGCTCAGACTTCTCCCTATTTCTTCTCCGCTCAGGTCAGGCTGAATAGCTAAAGAGCTAGGAAGCAGAATGATCACATCATCCTGGGACAGCCTGGAGCAATGAGAACTCTCTATATACAGGAGTCACATCTCCCACCAGCTTGAGGCTTTGCTAGGGAGAAGGGAGTGGGGAGAAGAGACCTGGGGGGCATGGAGAAGGGGAGAGACATGTGGAGAAGAGCCATACTTTCAGAAGCCATGAGGAAAGAGGAAATCTGCCTCCAGCTCACATCCTCACCTGGGTGGCTCCTTTTCCTTCCTCCCCAGTACTAATTAACCGCTTGTTCAGCCACCTTCCCCATAGACAGTCTCCCCCCAGCTGGTGATACCTCCTCCATAGCAGATGTTCTGAACAGATGCCCAGGACCCAGGGGGCCCAGCAGACTTTGGAGGGCAACCCTGAATGGGAGCAGGAGGAGGACATGGGGAAAGAGATTCTACCTCTTAAACACTTCACACTTCCTAGCTGTGTGACCCTGGGCAAGTCACTTAACCCCAATTGCCTCAGTTAAAAAAAAATACCCAGGTGCTAGGTTCTATTACTCTCATTTTATAGGTAAAGAAACCAAGGCAGACAGGTTAAGTGATTTGCCTAGGGTCACACAGCTAGTAAATATCTAGGCTACATATATATATATATTTAAAGTTTAGAAGTCATTTTACTTACATTGTCTCATTTGCCCTATGAGGAAGAAGATACTGTAGATATTATTGTTTCCATTTCTTAGAAATTGCCCTGAACATAGAGTTAAAAAGTGTCAGAGACAATCTGAACCTGTATCTTCCTGACTTCAAATCTAGCACTCTATTCATTACACACTGTGTAAATTGTAAAACACCATGTAAATCTTAGTTGTTATTAATTCTCATCTGTGCTTTCCTCTCCATGTGTTGATACCAACCTGGATAGGTATGAAGGGGAGGGAGAGTCATCATGTCTGCCCCAAGGCAGGGAGCAGAGAGATGAAAGAACAGGAACCAGTGAAAAAATCAAAGCCCCATTCACCAAGACAAGAACCTCCAGAGCCAGAATCCCTGGCCCACCTTTTCCTTGCTAACATCAGAACCCTCTCAACCCCACCCTCCATTTGCAGAAAGAAGAGATTTTTTTCCCTGAGGCAATTGGGGTTAAGCGACTTGCCCAGGGTCACACAGCTAGGGAATGTTGTGTCTGTGATCACATTTGAACTCAAATCCTCCTGACTTCAGGGCTGGTGCTCTATTCACTGCACCACCTAGCTGCCCCGAAAGAAGAATTTTTTACAAGCTTCTCTCCTAATTTGCCACAACTGCAAAATTCCCCCATCCCAAAGTTTGGCTGTGTTTATTAGCATCACCCCTGATGTCTCTTCCTTGGCTCCTCTGACATCCCCATGCTCCCAAAGACTAACGAGCTCCACTGACCCCATCCAAGCATAACCTTCCACTCAACCTCCAGTGACTTGCTGTCTGGTCAGGGAAGCTGAGGAAAGTCCAAATAGGATTTTTCCTGACAAGATTGAATTCACAGAATGAAGTAAGGGTTAGGGTGAAAAGCGCAAAGTGGGGAGAGAAGAGGAACACTAGAAGAGAAAAGCAAGGACCAGAAAATAGTAGGTATACCTCAGTATCATGAAAGAGATAATTTCCATTGCTTTTAGATTTTTCTAAAACACTCACTCCCTCAATCCAGGCAACTGGGATTTGATACCCTTCTCATATTCTATTTCCTTCCCAGCCCCTTCCCTACTCCAAACACTGCTATGCTAAAAGATCTCCAAGAGAAAGAGATCACAGCCTTCTTCAGGAGTCTATTTTAGTTACTAGTTCCCCTGTACCAAACTGTAAATTCCCCCTAATGTCTAATCTCCATCCCACTTACTACATGTATAGCTATCTCTTCCAGTTTGGGTTTTGGGACAGATAGAGCAGAGTTAACTCTCTACCTTGAAAAATCATCCAACAATTATCTGATTTCCATCCTCACAAACCCAACTTGGCCTGAAGTAACAATGCGGTGGAAGTTCTTACTGAAGAGGTACAGAAAAAGGAAAAACTCTAAGAAAGAGGTAGATAAGAACCACTTCTGGAAAAGAAATCCAGCAAGAAATAAGTTCCAACTGTGTCTTCATTCCAGAAACACCTTCTCTTTCCTGACCAAGGAGGAAGGGAAGGAAAAATGAAAGGTTTTCATGGGAGGAGTCAGAGGGGAGAAGAATAAAATAGAAGACCACAGAGGAGGTGGGAAGAAGGAAGAAAAGAAAGGAAAGAGAAAACCAGCTGTTGGGAAAAGGGAAGCAGAGTTAGGGAAAGGAGAGGGGATGTAAGAAAAAGAAGAAAGGGATGGAAATGGGGCCAACAGGAGGAGAGGTCAAGAAAAAAATATGCTTTTAGTGTTCTCTTAGATCATAAAAAGTAGGAGGGGTTTCTATCTCTCTGCTTCCCCCTAAACAGAGAGGAAAGGCAAAAAGGAGAATTTATCATTCCAATTTAAGAAATAGAAAAAAGTCTAGAAAAAAGACAGAAATGGAGTACATAGAAGATCCTGAGGTTGGATAAAGAAAGGAAGAAAGAAAAGCTCTGAATCATTCACAAAGCAAGGAGAATAGAACTAAAGATGCAAAGAGGTTGGAAAGATAAAATATTTCCAAATAGGTCAACAGAAAAACCTAATCACACATGGAACTTCAGGACAGAACTGGAAGAAGTCAGTCTATGGTACCTTTCATGGTTCCAAGGAGGCATTAAATCCCAAACACTGAGGACAATCTCATCCTCAGTCCATCTTTTTCTCCCAAGATCATAGGTTCTAAAGCTGGAAGGGACTACCTCATTTTCCAGATGAGGAAACTGAGGTGACTTGTCTAAATTTAGATGGGTAGAAAACCTCAAAGGTTCTAGGAGAGGTAGAAAGAAGAGATTTGAATTCAAATTCTCTGACTTTTAGTATTTTTTTCTATGTCTTAAATCTCTGCTCAGAAAGGAGGAGCCTCTACTACCTTCTTAATCATATCCATTCAGTGCTAGTAAGTCTTTTCCTTCTGCAATGCAACACAAGTTCACTGATTTCATGTGCAATCCTTTTCTTCTGTTCTTTGTATATGAAAATGCTCATGTTTGTTAAGTTCAGAATAACAGAGGGAAAAGAAAAGAAAGAATTACATGTCATATATATACATATAAAAATGTTTACATATATTATATATTTATGTGTGAATATACATCATATATACATGGTGTATATATAATATATATTATATATTTTTATAATTTCTTTTTTATTTATCTTTTAAATATGCCACCATATACACATGGTGTATATATAATATATATTATATATTTTTATAATTTCTTTTTTATTTATCTTTTAAATATGCCATCATATACACATGGTGTATATATAATATATATTATATATTTTTATAATTTCTTTTTTATTTATCTTTAAAAAAAAATTTCCATGGCAGGGGTTAAGTGGCTTGCCCAGGTTTATACAGCTAATAAGTCTGAGGATGGATTTGAACACAAGTCCTCCTGATTTCAGGGTCAGTTTTCTATCCACTGTGCTATCTGGCTGCCCCTATATGTTTTGTTGGTTTTTTTAAAGAGCACTGTGCCTGGAGTCAGGGATTTGTTGTTCAGTCATTTCAGTTATGTCTTACTTTGCATGACCCCATTTGAGGTTTTCTTGGCAAAAATAGGAGAGTGGTTTGCCATTTCCTTCTGCAGCTCATTTTACAGATGAGGAAACTAAGGCAATCAGGACTAAAGTGACTTGCCCAGGATCACACGGCTAGTGTATGAGACTGAATTTGAACTACGGGAATCAGGAAGACTCCAGACCCGATGTTCTATCCACTGAGCCACTCTGGTTCAAATATTGGCAGTGATACTTTCTGACTATATGACTACCAGCAAATCACAAACTCCCTGAGCTGTAGTTTCCTAATTTGTAAAATAGGGATAACAATTATTTTTATTACCTTTATAGAACCATAAGATCCAGAGCAGGAAGAAACCTTCAAGGTCATCCAGTCCAACCTTCTCATCTTACAGAAGAGGAAACCAAAGTCCAGAGAGACCAGATTAATTTGCACGAAGTCACATAGATAATGAGCACCAAAGCTTTTGCCTGAGCTTGGCTCTTCCAAGGAAAGTACTCTATAGACCCTAAAGCATTGTATCATGTGAGTTGTTATTATGTCTTGCCTCAGTCCCTCTCATTACAGCTTAATTCAACAACAGCAAACTCAATTTCCCAGCTCCTTTCTTCTCTCCTGTTGTATGTATCATTGCATGGTCTCTTTGAATGAGCAAAAAGGAAGCTAATTGGGGGCTTCTCTGCTCTTCTCAGCTCTTCATCCTCTATTCAAAGAGGAAACCAGCTCAGAGAAACTAGCTTAGAGCTAGAAGAGATCCTTTAGTCCAATCCCTCCACTTTAGAAATGAGGAAATGGAAACCCAAATTATCCCAAAGTCGCAAATAAAGTGAGCAGCAGAATCAGGATTTTGAATGCAGGCTTCCAACTCAAGAACTAGCATGATTTCTACTATGTCATATTTCCCTGGGTCCAATGAAGGTTTCACTTGAGACATGAGACCTGAGTTCTTCTTCCTCCATTATCCCTTTCTCCCTGCTCCTTCTCTATCCCCAGGGTAGTCCATCTCCAATTTCTGGTTCTTTTCTTGGATATACTTGGACATAAAGATACTGCTTCCAAGGGACCGAGAAGCTGCAAATTCATCCTGTAAATGCCAGAGCAGTGCCTAATCTTCCCACTAATATTCTTCCTAAAGTTATCCCATATACCATTCCTATTTCTCTACTTCATATGTCTCATATGGCACTCCAGTGCCAAAAATTTTCCAGAGAATAAAATTCCCTGATCTCCCTCAGTCACTTGTCCCTAAGGATTCATCAACCCTCATGGTCAGGAAATATTCCCCAAGATCTGACTTCAGCAAAATCTCCTGCAGTAGTAATAAGTACCCCCTCCTCTCAAGTTCTGGGTAAAATTCTTGGGTTTTATCCAAACATGTTTGCTGCTGATCCACAGTTCAGGTTTACAAAATGCCTTCCTCTCTAGAAATGATGGAATAAGTAGGGTATTATTAGCTCCTTCTACAGCTGAAAAAAAAAGCAAAGGGTCACGGAGAGGTCCAGGGGACCATTGCTAAGATAGGTCAGAATCAGGATTTGAATCCAAGTCTTCTAATTGTTAAGAATCACTGTACAGGACTACTAGGTGAAAAGGAAAAGATAAAGGATGAGAAGAATATAGAGTCCTTTGAGAGCCACCAAGAGAGCCACCCATAATAAAAGGAAAAAAA
>JAJPUD010013798.1:0-42917 GCA_023553655.1 Myrmecobius fasciatus | reverse complement strand
TTTTTTTTTTTTTTTTTTGCTAAGGCAATTGGGGTTAAGTGACTTGCCCAGGGTCACACAGCTAGGAAGTGATATGTGGCTGAGACCAGATTTGAATTCAGGTCCTCCTGAAATAAGGGCTGGTGCTCTATTCACTGTGCTACCTAGCTGTCCCTCAGAATCTTTTCAAGATAATTCAAATGGAAGTGATTCAGTTTCCTGGTATGGAGCTGTTATTACTAATGAGGTCAGCATAGTGGCTCTGCAAACCCTCCTAAGTAGTCTAATACCTCTTTTCTCCTATACTTTCCTTCAGAATCTCCCAAAAACCTAGGTAGTTCTGGAAATGTGTGCATCAATTTCATTACCTTTGTGTATGTTCCTGGAAAGTATACTGCCAAAGTGAGGGAACTTATCCACAGCATTCAAAATTTTTACATTTGCTATAATCTATGGTTCTATGTATTGATGGTGTGGTGCTAGCTGGTAAAGAAACTCTACTTTCTTGGTATTAATTGTTTGGCCAAAATTAGTACAATGTACAGCAGAGATTCAATCCATATTTTGTTGCATCTCAGACTCAGAAGCTATACTGAATGTACAATCATCTGTGAACAAAAAGTCACCCACCAATTCTTCCTCCACTTTAGTGTTTGCTGCCCAATAACTCTGAGAGAAATACTATTGATCTAACTAAAGACTTTTATGCTGCCAATCATGATGACTTGTAGAAGATCAAGGCAAAACTTGTTTGCCCACAGAAGTTTAAATCTTTCACTACAGTATGTTTGCATGGGTTCTGGATAATGGAAAATGTTCTCCTGCTTTCTCAGTCACCAATGGTGAAGTAAAGACTGTGTATTTGTTCCAATACTTTTCAACATATTTTCAGTGATATTGTCAGACACCCAAAATTAGGACAAAAATGACATTAACACACTGATGGTGAATTATTTAACTTAAAAAAGTTAACAAGGCAAGACTAAAGTAGAGCAGGTTTATCTGCTGGTAAACCATGTAAAACTCTTAATTTTCATTTAGTAGATTCAGAATTTTCCCATCATTTTGACCAAACCAAACTTGATGTTTGTAAGAGTTCTGACTCAACAAGTAAATGTGAGTAAATGAGTAAACACAATCTTTGAAAACTACTAACTCCTTTTCTGCTCCACTGTTGCCAACTATATGTTGGCTCATCTTTCTTTCCAAGGTAGCAACATATTATTCACACATGGAGAAGTGCTCTAATTTCTTGACATTAAGTCTTTCAGGAGACATCTTGCCTTTGGTTGAATATGAATGTACTAATTTGGAGAGGATAAGTTTAGGATTGGTCCAGCAATCTGTTCCCATATAGCCTTGTCTGTCTCTTCTTAAAATGACAAAAATCTATTGCCAGTCTTTGCTATGATTGTCCATTCATGAAATTTTTTACATTTAGGTAACAGAAGACAGTCTTGGTGGTGAGGTAATGACATATAGTAATAAATGACCATTGCTGCTTCTGTCTCCAGCTCCATTCCTCCCAAGGGTCTCCTGTCATGTGTGACAATTTTTACCTATTCTAGCCTTAAAGTCACCCAGAATCACAGCTTGTTCTCTTTCAACACATTGATGATGAGATTATTCAGGTTGTCATTAAATTTTTCTTTAATCTCATTAGGATTCATCACAGAGGGAGCATATGCATTGACAATAGTGGTATGCTACTTTCCTGCAAGGGGCAATCACATTGCCATGAGTCTCTACTTTTGGGAGGCATACAGCCTCATTGATTAGACTAGTTTGTTCTGATTGTAAAATCTTTATAGCACTCCCCATTACTGTGACTATTCCCTAAAAACATGTATCTAGCTCTGGCCTTCAATTACCAACCTTGTTTCACACAGAGCTGCTATTTGGATGAGATACCTGCTGAGTATTCTTACAACAAGAGTTGGGTTTTTTTTTCAGGAATTCTGAATTTCTTGTAAATTAATAGGTGAATTGTCATTTTATTATATTGGCTGTCTACCCATGAACAATTTCTATTTCTCTAGTTACTTAGGTTTTTCTTTATTTGTGTAAAAAGTGTTTTGCAATTATATTCAAGTAGTTCTGGTTTTGTTTTGATAAGATTGATTCCCAAATATTTTATATTGTCTACAATTATTTTGAATGGAATTTCAGTATCCATCTTTTCCTGTTGGGTTCTGTTGGTAGCATATAGAAATGCTGATAATTTTTCTGTGAGTTTATTTTATATTCCTCAACTATCAAAACTGTTAATTGTTTTGTGTGTTTTTTTAGTTGATACACTAGAGTTTTCTAGGTTTACCATCATCCCATCTGCAAAGAGTGATATTTTTTGTTTCTTCATTGCCTATTCTTATTCCTTCATTTTTTTGTCTTGTTGCATTTCTAGTGCAATATTGAATAATGTAGATGTAACAAACATCCTTGTTTCAACCCTGATTTTGTTAGAAATAGTTATTCCTCATCCCCATTACAAAGAAATCTTGCTCTTGGCTTTGGATATATAATACTTTCATTTTAGGAAAAGTTTTATTTATACTTATGCTTTTTTGTATTTTTTCATGGGAATGGGTGTTATATTTTGAAAAAAAATTTCCAGCATCTATTGATATTGATATTGTTTTTGTTCTTGATATAGTATAATTTATCAGTATAATTACTGATGTAGTAATTATACTTATAGCTTTCCCAGATTATAGCTTTGCCAGACTTACATGAACTGATGCTGAGCAAAACAAACAAAACCAGGAATACATTGTATACAATAACTGCAAGAATGTGCAATGATCAACTATGAAAGTCTTGGTTCTTCTCAGTGGTTCAGTAATCTAAAGCAATCCAATAAATTTTGTACAGAAAATGCCACCTGCATCCAGAAAAAGAGCTAAGAAGACTGAATATAATCAACACATGCTATGTTCACTTCTTTTGTCTCTTTTTTATCTCATCCATGGTTTTTCCATTTTGCTCTGATTTTTCTCTCTCAACATGATTTATTAAGGAATGTGTTAAAAAACAAATAAATAAAAATGGAAAAAATACTTATAGCTTTCCCAATATTGAATTAGTCCTTTATTCTTGATATAACACTCACTTGGTCTTAGTGTATGAGCTTTGTAATATATTGTAATCTCCTAGCTAGTATTTTATTTAGGATTTTTTACATTCATATTAATTAACTAAATCAATCTATAATTTTCTTTTTATGTTTTTTTGCTCTCCGTGGTTTAAATATCATAACTGTGTTTGTGTCATAGAAGAAATTTGGTAGGACTCTTTCTTTGCCAATTTTTTTCAAATAGCTTATATAGTACTGAAATTAATTATTTAAATGTTTAATATGATTTACTAGTAAATCCATCTGGTCCTGGGAATTTTTTTCAGGAAGTTCATTTATGGCTTGTTCAATTTCTTTTTCTAAGATAGGATTATCTAAGTATATTGTTTCAATTTAATTTAATTTCAATTTATATGTTTGTAAGTATATATTTTATAACTATACATTTAAATTATCTGTTTTGTTGGCATTCAATTGAGCAGGCAAAAAGATTTCCTAATTTTTTGGTATCATCATCATTGATGGTACATGCATCCTTTTCATTTCCTTATTGGTAATTTGGGTTTCTTGTTTTTTGTTTTTTTTTTAGTCAAATTAACCGATGATTTATCTATTCTTTCCCCCGTAAAACCATTTTCTAGTTTTATTTAATAGTATGATGAGTTTTAAAAAGCTTTCAATTTTATTAATTATCCTTTAATTTTCAGGATTTCCAATTTGATCTTTCATTGGAGATTTTAAAAATTTGTTCTTTTTCTCATTTTTTTCATTGCCATTGTTGCATATCCATTTTAGCAATCAGTGCTGTCTCTTTTTTATTGCCATGAGTATTTAGAAATATAAAATTTCCCCTAAGTATTGCTTTAGCTGTATTCCACAAATTTTGTGATACTGTCTTATTGATATAATTATCTTTAATGAAATGATTGATTGCTTCTATGATTTGTTCTTTGATTTACACATTCTTCAGGTTTAGGTTATTTAATTTTAAGTTTACAAAGCCCTTCAATGAATGTATTTTTATTGCATGATGGTTAAAAAAAGATATATTCAATATTTCCTTTTGTCCATATTTGTTTGTGAGGTTTTAAATGTCCTGATACATGGTCAACTTTTGTGAAAGTTCCATGTGCAGCTGAGAAAAAGGCATACTCATTTCTATTCCTATTCTCCAATTTTCTCCAGAGGTCTATCATATCTAATTTCTCCAAAATTCTATTCATCTCCTTGACTACTTTCTTATTTATTTTATGGTGAAATTTATCTAATTCTGAGAGGAAAAAGTTGAGGTCTCTCACTTGGATTATTCTGCTATGAACTTCCATTTTATGGATGAGTTCATCCCATTCACATTCACAGTTATGATTACATGTATTTCCCTTCATTCTATTTTCTTCTTTTTACCTTTATCTTTGTTTTCTAACTTTGTCCCTTCTCAGAAATCTGTTTTCTTCTAATTGCTGCCTTCCTTTATTTACATTACCTCTTATTCCCCTCCTTTTTTTTCTTATCCTCTTCTCTTCCTATTTCCCTTTTGGATAAGATAGTTTTCTTTAATAAGATAGTTTTCTTTACTCAACAGAATATATACTTACCACACTTTTGTATGTATATATTCTTCCCACTTTGAACTATTTCAGATTAGAAGGAGATTCAAGAATTGCCCAATTTCCTACCTTTTCTTCTCCAGTATAAGAGTTTTTCTTGTGTGTCTCTTTTACATGGGATAATTTTCCCCAATTTTTTTCCCTTCTTCCTTCTCATAGGGCATCCTTCTTCCTCATCTCTCCTTTTTTTGGGTAATCATTCCAATATTGATATGCATCCATCTTTTCTATGTAGAATCCTTTTAACTACCTAAACAATATTAAAGCTCTTATGAGCTTTTATATTATCTGTTATAGAGCATGTAGTAGGTTATCCCTACCTGTTAGGCAGCAGGTATCAGCAATTGGGAAGAAGCTGAGCTAGAATGACACATTCTACATGCTGATATGGGCCCATCAGAATTGTCTTTATCTCATCATGAAAGCTATCAATAAAAACTGGTTCCATCTTGAATCCCTTGCTGACTTGTAGTGATCAGCCCATCAATGTGTGCTACCTTGACATATTTCTTAATAAATTACTTTTATTGATTAATAATAATAAATAGTGAGCTTTGCCTCCTTAATCAAGGTGAAAGCCTTAATAAAGAATTTTCCCTTTTTTGTAAATGTGTTTTGCTTTTACTAATTACATGTAAAGATAATTTTCAATATTCATTTTTATAAGATTTTTAAGTTTCAAATTTTTCTCCCTTCTCTCTTTACCCTTCTCCCCCCTCAGACATCTTACAATCTGACATAGATTATACATGTGCAATCGTGTTAAACATATTTATACATTAGTCATGTTGTCAAGGAATAAACAAAACAAAAGAGAAAAACCATGAGAAAGAAAAAAAAAAAACAACAACAAAAGTGAAAATAGTATGCCTTGATCTGCATTCAGACTCCATGGTTTTTTCTCTGGCCAGGGATGGCATTTTCCATCACAAGTGTTTTAGAATTGTTTTGGATCATTGTAAAATTTTTCTTTTTAAAATTTCATATGAAATTCCTTTTCTGTCTCTGTATGTATAATCATGTCAACTTTGTTAGTTAAATACAAAATAACAAAATTCAGTCTTTAAAAAAATAGGACAAAAAACAAAGGATTCTAGGGTTGAGAATATCATGAAGTTAAACTAGAAAAGGTAGTGAAGGGACAAAAGTTGGAACTCTAGAAAAGGAGAGGGATGGAGTGGGGTGACTGGAATTCATATTAAGGATGATGTGTTTAAGAGGAGAAATGCAAAAGTTATCAACATATATGCTAAAATATCCAGCTCAGAGGACAAGGAATGGAATTGAGAGGAAGAAAACAGGTGCCAACTTTTTTGATAAAGGAAGAAACATAACCAGGAAACTGGTGGGTAACAGCAACCATGAGCTGAGAAAGCTGGCTTAGACTGAGAGAGAGGGAGGAACATTTGCTGAAGAAGAATACAAAGAGGTTCTAAGTTGTGCATGCCAAAAATTTTGATAAATATGTCTTAATTGACCCTTTATAAAAATGTTAAATAGCCAATGACTTAGGAAAAATTCCTGGGGCACTTGATTGAAAATTTTCACAAGTTAAAACCTATTCTTTGGTCAATAAAAAAGAAAGACTAAATTATTTTTTTAAAAGCAAGTCTCTTTGATAGGAAAAGTTTATTTTGCTTTGTTTTTGTTGTTAATCAGAAGATATGAAGGAAGTTGCAACTAAATGAAAGGATTACTTACTCCTGGGAGCAGCAAAGGAACTGACAATTTAGCAATTTAGCAAATGCCCAAAGGCAATAAAGGTCATTAAGATACCAATGAGTGCTCAGGAAACCCTAGCATCTCTCCTACAAGGGTTTACCAACTCCTTTTCAGGGTTACTTATCCATCTTGGTATTAACCTTATACTCAATTCTCACCTGTGGTTCAAAGAAGTGGTAGCATATGTAGGTTCCACATCCCCATAAATTGTATTGTCAGACAGACTAAACCAGTTTGAGGATAACTGACAGGTCTCAAACCAGTTGGTGAGTTAAGGAATGTCTAACCCAAGCATGTGAAGATATTCCCCTGGGGAATGGATGGATGAGAACAGTTTGTTCCATTGACTAAGAAAGCAGCTTAAGCAAGCACTATGGAACACTTGGAGAACTGGGTCAGACAATGAAGATTCCAAAGTCATCCACTGTTTCCTAGGCTATTACCAGTCACCTTAATTTTTGTCTTGCCTTTGAACTTCCAAAACTCAAAAAGAGAGTGAAACTGATGACTGTGTGCAGCTCTCCCTTACTTACATCCAATTCACCTAAGAGTCAAGCCAAAAACCAGGATGTCATTAGCTCTCTTTGAAAATAAAGGACAAACAACTAATGATGAGTATTTGGGAAAAAAAAAAAAACACCATGAAAATATTGAAGTTGCTGAGGATGAAATGGCAGAGAAATTCTCTGGAGAACTAGATGAGATTGTCCAAATTAAACCAACATACACCTGATAGTTGGACACTTCAATTCAAAGACTGGAAAAAAAGGTAAATATGGGAAGAAAAATATGGGAAGTATCACTCAGAAAGTATGAAAGACCAAAGATTTGTAGATTATAACAAAGTCTCCAGACTCTTTATCATGAAACTTTTCTTAGAGAAAAGAATTGGTAAGCACTAGAAATGACCAAATAGCACCATAAGGAACTATAACAAAAGACTAGGCAAAACTCAAGAATTTGTGAGCTGGAAATGCATTCCTGTCAGTCACTTTTTATCGCAGCTTTGATTCATAAATTAAAAGTTTCTAGCTCTTAAAACTAACTGTGCTCACAGATCATACAAGTGAAGTCATTCCCCTCCCAGAAGAGTGAGATAATCCCTAATAGTTTCCCCCTCCCTTTCTTACAGGTTTTAATAAATGTTCACTGAATTGAATTGAATCCTATTATGTGCATATGAGAGTCTGACTCGGCCCCAGGCTACTATTGACTAGCAATATCCCCCTTCACCCCTAGGAAGAATCCTCACCACCTAGGAGTGCGAGACTAGTCATTTCCTTTCATGTTTTCTAGCCTCGGGCCTTCTCTCTAGAGCTGAGCAGAGATTACTGAAAGCTTTTAGGTATATCTGAACCCACACTAATTCAATTCAACTAACATTTATGAAGTACCTTGGGTTAACCAGAGTTTTTATTGAAAAGAGGAGAAATAAGTAGATTTATTAGCTTGGATCTTTTTGGGGTGGTACCAGACTAGGGTGGGGTGCCACTGTGGGAATCTTAGAACAAAATAAAGGCTCTAGAAGAATTTAGCCAGAGGTAGTAGGAAGTGGAAGGTGATAACTAAGACAAATTCTAATCATTTCAGAATTTTGCTGGGACCCTTTCCTACACCCCCAAAGAGCAGAAACTTTTCTACCTCCTTGCACCTCAAGACACCCAGCTCCCAAGGCCCCAAACTCAGGCTAGTTTTAAAGCCATTTTGTTTGTAATTATTGTTCAGTCATTTCTGTCATGTCTGACTTTTTGTGACCCCATTTGGAATTTTCCTAGCAAAGATACTGGGGTGCCATTTGCCATTTCCTTCTCTAGTTCATTTTACAGATGAAGAAACTGAGGCAAACTGGATTAAGTGATTTGCTCAGTCATACAACTAGTGTCTGAAGTCAGAAGGGAACTCATGAAGATTGTTCTTCCTTGACTCCAAGCCAAGCAATCTATCTACTAAGTTAACCCATTTTGGTTTAAATATCCCTTTGTGGGCTAGCCTAGGAGCTTCACTATTATTTATAACAATGATTCTATGGAAAAAATGAGTTCAAAATTAAAACAACCTGTTCCTAAACTGGTAACTATTTACCCTTGATTTAAGAGTAGAAGTCTTTGTCAAATTTTCCTTTATTATTCAAGTACTAGAACCCTTCCTATCTATGTAGGAGTAAGGGAGAGGATAGAAGGGAGTCAGACTACACAGTGTTTTGTTTTGTTTTTTTTTTTTCAAGCATTTTTACAGGCATTACTTTACAAAAACCCTGCAGGTACTCAAAAAAAAAAAAAAAGTCAATAGTTTGATCCTTCTCCCCAGTTTATCGGAAGGGGTGGAGTGACTGACTAGCTAGGACTAAAATCTAGGTCTCTAGAGTCCAAAGAGCAATGTCCTTACCATTACCAACCTCACAGGGTTGTTGTGAAGAAAGAATTTTGTAAACTTCAAAGGACTTGACTATGCATATTGTTACAAGGGCTTTGTTTTTCTTTTTTCTTTCTTTCTTTCTTTTTTTTTTAATGGAATTAGAGTGAATTCAAAGACTACCTGGATGACTTTTGACAAGTCACCTCACTTCACTCAGCCTCAGTTTTCTCCTCTGTAAAATGGAATAAAAGATTACCTCACAGGATTGCTATAATTATTAAATGAGATAATATTTTAAAGTGCTTTGCAAACTTTAAAGAATAATATGCATTATAATTCTTTATAGTTTATATTATTATAAGCTAAATACATATGGGGAAGGAGAGAGAGAAGAATTGATGAGTAAGAAAATAGTGGCCAAAAAAGAAAAGAGGAAACCTTTTTTTTTTTTAATGCAGACATATAAATAGAAGACCAGAAAGAAATAGATATGCCTTAGAAAGCTACAGATTGAATTGAGTATATATACATAAAAAAGCAAGCTATTTTTAATAGTAATTTTATGCTTCGTGTATAATCTTTTTTCTGTTCTATTATGTATATGAGAATGCTAATTTTTACTTAATATTTATAAAGTTCAGTATGAAAATGTGAAAAACCTTTAAAGTACTGCATATAAGTAAAAAAAACAAACAACAACAAAAAAACAATTAGTACCATGTTATTTTATCTTTGCCGAATTTCTTTCCTTTTGGGTTTAATTAGATTAGATTTCTAAAATCTCTGTTTCCACTGGAAGACACTATTTTCCCAAGTTCCAGCTACCCTCAAGCAGCTCATCTTGTCAAAAAATGCCTGCAAATAATATTAAGTGTAGTCTCTTGCATATAATGAACGTATTAGTCGTTAGTCAAGTTGGTAAGAATCCCTTAAAGATCTAAAAGATGTTAAGGTAAGTCATTTGTATTTTCTTTAAAAAACCCAGTTGGTAGCTTCCATTATCCTAATTGGTAGAAAACTGTAAACCATCTATGAGTGAAACTCTTTAATTCTTACTAAGGAATCTGGCCTCTTCCTTTATGCTAATTGTGATGACCCTTGGGAATATTGGGATTAAGTATGCATAGAATGGCTAGAGAAAGAAAACAAGGAAGGTTTTTGGTGTTCTCTAGAGATAGCTTTAGGGGAATTAGTGTTCTATGGTTCTATATTTGAAAGCACTACAACCCTATTTTAATAGCCATGGGACCTAATATCATTAAATTGGTTAATAGGGTCAAGTCTAAAATACCCACATAAGAAAATGATACAGAATTAGAGCACTAACTCTAGGTTATCAGTATTATCTGTGATCTTAGCCCTATTTTCTCCTCTGTAAAATGGGTATAATAATACTTTTCCTAAATATCTTAAAAGATGTGTGCGTGTGTGGGGGAGAGTTTTCAAATGAAATAAGGTATGGGAAATGAGTTTCAAAATTATCAAATGCCAAATGTGAATGATCACTCTTATTTCTATCAAGACATAATGAATGGGTGCCCACTAATACTCTCAAAGTCTGAAAAACAAGAACACGCAACAAGAAAGAGCAAAGGTTTTTCTGTAAACTCACCCTGCTGATATAAATTTACATGACTGATTTTTTAAAGTCAAAAACTTTAGGTAACTACAGACCAAGGCTACAAACAAGTAGAAAAAATTAGTCGTCCACTGATCCAGTCCGTCCTCCTCAGGAGTTATACAGATATTAAAATAAATGATGCCAGTGTTTTTTTCTCTCTTGTCATTTCACTGCATCACGTGCAGTGAATAGATAGGAGTTATACTATAATATCACAACATGGAGTTTGTGGAGAAACCATGCATGTAAATCAATATCTCTCTTCTCTGATTACTTCAGTCTACCAATACCACAACTTGAATCTTGTGACTACAATGTTTTCCATCAGGAAAGATTTAGAATCCTTTAGTGGTAGAACTAGCCACTTAAATAGCATACTGCTTACATTTTCTGTGGTCTTTTCTTTTCCTTCTACCAATGTCATTCTCATTCTGTCATTTTTTAAAAGACAGTTTTCTAAAGTGGCATTTGTGTGGTACATTGATATTGTTGAGTTTTTTCAATCATATCTAACCTCTTGTGAGCCCATCTAATTTTTTCTTGGCAAAGATGTTGGAATAGTTTGCCTTTTTTTTTCTTCTCCAGCTCATTTTATAGATGAGGAACTAAGGCAGAGTTAAGTGACTTGCCCAGGATCACACATCTAGCAAGTTCTTGCAACAGATTTGAATTCATGAAGATAAGTCTTCCTGATTCTAAGCCCAGTGCTTACCTACTGCACCACCTAGCTGCGTTAATTTGATACTGCTTTTTTTTTTTTTTTCTTCTGAGGACGAGAAAGTACCTCTTAAAGAAGCCTTGGCTCAAGAAAAGGGGATCTTTTGAAAAGTAATATGGTCTAGAAGAATGGTAGCAATCATGACCCTTCCTGCCAATCCACTTCCAACCTTCTATTTGGACTTGGAGCACACACACACATACACACACACACACACACACACACACACTTGTTTCTTTGAGTATCTAGTGAAAAAACACCAAGTTCCTGTCACAAGGCACAAGATTGTCCAGATGTAATCCATTGGGAATCCAATTACAATTCATTATGTAATCTAGTCATCTTCATTGAAAAGATACTCCAAAATTTGGGGGGAAATATTTTAGCACTTAATAATTACATGTAAATTTCTAATTATATGTAAAGATAGTTTTCAACATTCATTTTTTAAAGATTTTGAGTTCCAATTTTTTCTCCCTCCCTCCTTCCCTTTCCTAACCCCTCTCCAAGACAGCAAGCCATTTGGCATAGGCTACAATGTGTTGAACATATATGTTAAACATATTTCCATATAAGTTAGTTTGGGAAAAAATAATCAGAACAAAGGGGAAATACCATGAGAATAGAAAAATAAAAAACAAATTTTTAAAAAGTGAGAATATGCATTCATATTCTATAGTTCTTATTTTCGATGTGGATGGCATTTTCCATCATGAGTCTTTTGGAATTGTCTTGGATCATTGAAATTCTAAAAAGAGTTAAGTCAATAATAGTTGACCATCACATGATATTGCTGTTACTGTGTACAATGTTTTCCTAGTTCTGCTTATTTCACTTAGCATCAATTCATATAAGTCTTTCTGAAATCATACTGCTCATCATTTCTTATAAAACAATACTATTCCATTATATTCATAAAAGAAAACTTACTCAGCTATTCCCCAGTTGATGGACATTCCCTCATATTCTACTTTGCCATTACAAAAAAACTGCTGTAAATATTTTTATGCATATGGGTCTTTTCCCCCTTTTTGTGATCTGTTTGGTGTATAGACCCAGTAGTGACACTCCTGGATCAAAGGGTATGCACAGTTTTATAGCCCTTTGGGCATTTGGAACTATGCTCTTCATAATGTCGGATTAATTCACAATTCTCTCTACAATGAATTAATGTCCCAGTTTTCCCACATCCCTTCTAATAGTTATCATTTTCTTTTTGAGGTGGTACTTCAGAGTTGATTTAATTTGTATTTCTCTACTCAATATTGATTTAGAGCATTTTTTTCAAATGAGTATAGTTTTAATTTCTTTATCTGAAAACTTCATATCATTTCCTTGTTCATATCCTTTGACAATTTTTCAATTGGGGAATGACTTGTATCCTTATGAATTTGACTGAATTCTCTATATATTTTAAAAATGAGACTTTTTTCAGAAACACTAGTCATAAAAGTTGTTTCTCAACTTTCTTCTTTTCTTTTAATCTTGGTTACGTTAGGTTTGCTTGTGAAAACCCTTTCTAATTTAATATAATCAAAATTATCCATTTTAGGGGCAGGCAGGTGGCACAGTGGATAGAGCACCAACCCTGAAGTCAGGAGGACCTGAGTTCAAATTTGATCTCAAACACTTAATACAGCCTAGCTGTGTGACCCTGGGCAAGTTACTTAATTAATCCCAATTGCCTCAGGAAAAAAATCCATTTTGCATTTTATAATGCTCTCTATTTCTTGTTTGGTCCATAAATTCCTCTCTTCTCCAGAGATCTGACAGATAAACTATTCCTTACTCTCCTAATTTACATATAGTATTACCTTCTATGTCTAAATCATGTACCCATTTCAACCCATTTCAACCTTATCTTGGTATAGAGTGTGAGATGTTGGTGTATGCCTAGTTTTTACCATACTATTTTCTAGTTTTTCCAGAATTCTTTGACAAATAGTGAGTTCTTATCCCAGAAGCTGGAGTCTTTGAGTTTACCAAACAATAAATTATTAAAGTCATTTATTACTGTGTCTTATGCTCCTAACCTTTTCAACTAATCCACCTTTCTACTTCTTAGTACTAAATGGTATTGATAATTGTCACTTTATAACATAGTTTTAGATCTTATATGGCTAGGCTACATTCCTTTGCATTTTTTTCATTAATTCTCTTGATATTTAATTTCTTATTCTTCCAGATGAAGTTTGTTATTATTTTTTCTAACTCTATAAAATAATTTTTGGTAGTTTGATTTGTATGACATGAAATAAGTAGATTAATTTAGGTAAAATGATCATTTTTACTATATTAGCTCAACCTACCCATGAGCAATTGATATTTTTTCAATTATTTAGATTTGACAAAATCTGGAAAAAAAATTTTTTTTTAAATCCAGAACAGTAAATCTCAATTTGCTTGGCTCTTCCCCGATATTTTCCCTGGATAGAACAAGGGACTTAGTTTAAAACTTTTTAAAATTACCTCCCAAATAATCCCATCAAGACATGCCAGGATGTTCCCTTGAAATATATTTATCTGGAATCTCAGTTGACTTTGGTCAGAGATAGATGAAATACTTTAAATAGTTATGTGATATCCTGGAGTATGCTATATTGATGGAATGGATGGTTTAGGATAAAATCACAGGGCCATCAAAAAGTCATAGCAGATTCCAATGATAATGACAGCATCTTTTTTTTTCTTTTTTTCCTTTGTTTTTTATTAAAGCTTTTTATTTGTATAACATATGTATGGGTAGTTACCCAACAATGATCTTTACAAAGCTTTCCATTACAAATTTTACCCCCAGTTCCCTCCCCTCCCCTAGATGGCAGGAAGTCCACTACATGTTAATAATGTTGAAATGCTTGAGAAGTTATGCAAGAAACATCCTATCTACAAGAAAAAAAAAAGAATCAGAGAAAGGCAACACAATGCAAGCAAATGTCAATAGAGATCATGAAAATGTTATGTTGTGGTCCATATTTCATATCCCTCTCTCTGGGTGTATATGGTTTTCTTCAGTGAACAATTAGAACTGGTTTGAGACAATTCTTTGTTGCAGAGAGCCATGTCCATCAGAATTGATCATCATGTAATACTGTTGTTGCTGTGTATGATGATCTCCTGGTTCTGCTCGTTTCACTCAGCATCAGTTCATGCAAGTCCCTCCAGGCCTCTCTGAAATCGTCCTGCTGGTCGTTTCTTACAGAGCAATAATATTCTATAATATTCATATACCATAATTTATTCAGCCACTCTCCAATTGATGAGCATCCCTTCAGTTTAATGACAGCATCTTTGCTGCAGTTCCAATAGATTCTTGATACATTAACTAATATAAACCATACTATTAGCTAATAGTCAAATCTGTTAAGTAAAATAGGAACTCATTTGTTGAAGTCATAGAATTTTAGTATTGGAAAGGACCTTGGAAACCATTTAATGCAACTAATTTAATCCATTAATTTAATCACACTATTTGATCCAACTCATTTTACTGGTAAGTAATTGAGGGCTAGAAAGGTGAAGTGATTTGCCCAGGATCATATAGTAGCAGAATCAGAATTGGAACTCAGGTCTTGAGATTCTGAATTCAGAGTTCACTCTTCTATACCATACAAATGAATTAAATTACAAAAAAAAAAAAAAAAAAAGAAAGAAAGAAACTCTTGGAAAGGAAAGTGCTACAAATTCCATTTTTCTTGTTAATACACATGGAAGAAACATCAAATCTGTAAGAAAGAAGGAAAGTAGGCTTTTATATGGGTATTCTGGTGTTTAAACATGGTTCCCTGAGTAACAGTTGCCATTAGGGTAGCATTAGGTGAATTATTACTAGGCCAACTTGTAATTGTGTGTGTTCTAATCTATTACTACCAGACCTGTAAACATGAAGTGCCTTAGAATCAACCTCTAAGTTACCTCGAAGAGGCAAGGTCCAAACCTGATCTGGAATGATTTTTGCAGGGCACTGGCCCAATTCCTTTGTCATTCTTTAGAAAGACTGTGTATGGCAGAGGACTTACATTCCCAGAAGTCCTTCTGGGACCTAACCCTGCACAAAGGGGCTGTTAAATGTGTTTCCCTCACTTCTGGCTTAGTTGGTTCCTGAAGCTCAGGTCACATACAGCTCTTAGTTCCTATCAACTTTTTCCCAAAGGACGCCTGGGCTCCTGCAGTAGCCAACACTTCCCTGAAACAGGAAACTCTATTTACACTGTCTTGGAGCCTGGTGCTCATCCATAAAAGGGAAAAGAGTACTTGAGGGAAAGGGTTAGGGATTGAGAAACTCTTTAAAAGTGAAAGCTTCTCATCTAGTTGATGGAGTTTTAGAGAGTTTTCATTTTTTCTTCCCACATTTTAATAATATGAGCTATTGGATTAGCTGGCTAATACTTCACATTCAAACAAAGAAAAATGATTGGCCAGTGCATTTTGAGGCTCTTTTCCATATAAATATATATATTTTTTCTTGACTTTCAATTTATATTTCCAGCATAGTATTTATTTCAGTCTACTAAAACACCCAATCCAATTTAATATGCATTTTATCAAGCCTCTACTATGTATAGATGTTGTACTAGATACTGGGGATAAAATATAAAGACTGGAGAGAAAAGTTCTTGTCTTCTAGGAACATAAATTTTATTGGGCAAGGAGTGGGTAGGATTTAATTTACAGATGTCTCAAAGTCTGGGGAAGCTAAATGGCACAGTGAATAGAGTGCCTTGCCTAGAGTCAGGAAGACCTGAGTTCCAATGTGAATTCAGACATTCATTAGCTGTGTGACCCTGAGCAAGTCACTTAACCCTGTTTGTCTCAATTTCTTTCTCTGTATAATGTGCTGGAGAAGGAAATTATAAATCAATTCAGTATCTTTGCCAAGAAACCCTAAAAGAATCAGGCACCACAAAACAACAATAATCCAAAATCTTAGATGCAGACTGCTTAAAACCTGTATAAAAAGTTAATATATACATAATCATTTGAGGAAGAAAGAATGTACTTTAAAAACCAAGGGGATGAGGAAAGTTTTATAGAAATGGGCATATAAACTTCAGTCCTGAAGCAAGTTAGGAATTCTAGAAGGTATAGATGAACTAGAGAATAAATTCTACACATGTAAGACAATCCTTGCAGAAGGGCAAACGTAAGAGATGGAGTGCCAAGACTGAGTGCGTAAGCTAGTGAAAAACTTCACTGGTTCAATGGTTTTCAGATGGGATATCCAGACATACATGTTACATTAGTGGGGAAGGAAAAATGCCAAGCTTTTGAAGTGTAGCATTTTCAAGTTTGTAACTAAGGATTTATACTTGGCTCTCAAACCCACAAGCTCATAGGTAAAATAGTTGTCATGCAGAATCTAATTGATTATCTGGCAGGCACCCCTTAGGACAAATGAGTCAGAGGAACTAAATGGTGCCATGCACTTAAAGAATTAGAGACACAAACTCATTATGTATTGCTGTGAAAGCCAAAAAAATTTTCTTGACAGATAAATGCCATAACTAAATTTGCCTGGGCAGTTCCTGATAGAATTTTTTAAATGACCATCTTTGAAATATGCTTTTATTCTTTTTTATTTTGAGGAACACAGAACCTTGAAGGACCAATAATAACATTCATAAAACTAAAGTTTCTAAGGAACTTTATTCTTTCAACAAGTGTGAAAAACATAGAAAAGGGACTTATAATGAGGATGTGATGCTTTCATTTCTGCCACAACAGAGTGATTGTTTTATGTTTTCCAACTGTAGGCTGATCTTCCATTAAGGAGAAGGTAAAGTGATTCAAAAGAATCTTCTGATAGTGCACATTGTTAGAAATAATCAAGGGTTCTTCAAGAAAATAGAAAAAGAATTGAGGCTTCATGAGAGTGTGAAGAGGAGTTTAGGGACCAGGGTAATTAGATACTTTGAGAAGGCAGCTGTTTAGTCTACCCAGAATTGTACAGTAAAGCATCAGAAGCCATCAAATGAGAAGTCATCCACTACATTTCCTGAGAGTAATAGTTGTAATTGGTATTGCTTGCTCAGATGTCCTGGAGCTGCTCTTGGTTTACCTTCTAAAAATAACACAAAGGTCTCTTTTATTTCTGGGCCACCATATCTAAGACATGAAAGAGAACCTTTCAAGATATATCAAAATGGAAGACACCCACTTTGAGTAATTCATGTTAGCACAAATGATACTACCAGAAGGAATCCAAACAGTATTGCCAATAATTATGAAATCTTTCTTCAGCAAGAAACTGAAGATCATAGGAACACAAGATATGCTTTCTTCACAATTGACTATTGAAATCAAGGGATGCAGAAGAGGAAATTATTTGGGGATGTGAACATCAGGCTAAGAATATGGTTCCTGAGAATGGGATTTGGACTATAAAATTATAGCTTAAAATGGAATAATGAAAGATTCCTGGTAAGAAATTGGGTTCACCTCACAAAAACTGGTAAGAATGTATTTTTCTATGATTATATTAAATTAAAAAGGTTTTGCACAAACAAAAACAATGCAAACAAGATTGGAAGGGAAGCTGAAAGCTGAGAAACAATTTTTATAACCAATGTTTTTGATAAAAATCTTATTTCTAAAATACATAAAGAAATAAGCCAAATTTACAAGAATATAAGTCATTCCCCAATTGATAGTCAATTTTCAGATGAAGAAATTAAAGCCATCTATAGTTACATTAAAAAATGCTTCAACTCACTATTGATTAGAGAAATCAAATTAAAACATACCTATTAGATTGGCTACTATGACAGAAAAAGAAAAGTATAGATGTTGGAAGGGATGTGGGAAAATTGGGACACTAATCTATTGTGTATGGAGTTGTGAACTGATCTAACCATTCTGGAGAACATTTTGGAACTATGCTCTAAGGGCTATAAAGCTGTGAATATACTTTGATCCAGTAGTGCCACTACTTGATCTGTGTCCAAAGAAATCATAAAAGAGAAATTAGAGTCCACATATGCAAATATGTTTGTAGCAATTTTTATGGTGGCAAAGAATTAGAAAATGAGTAGATGCCCATCAATTGTGGAATGGCTGAATAAGTTATAGTATGTAAAAGAAATGGAACATTATCGTTCTATAAAAAATGATGAACAGGCTGATTTTGGAAAAGCCTGAAAAGAATTACATGAATTGTAGATGAGTAAAGCAAACAGAACCAAGAACATATTGTGCACAGCAACAACAAAGTTGTGTGATGATTAACTATGATAGACTTGGTTCTTCTCAGCAATTAGGTGATCCAAGGCAATCCTAATAAGTTTTGGATGAAAAAAGCCATCCACATCCAGAGAGAGAAATATGGAGATTGAATGTATATCAGTATATACTATTTTAACCTTTTTTTTCTTTCTTCTGTTTTTTTTCATAGATTTTCTCTTTTGTCTTGATTTTTCTCTCTCAACATGACTTATATGGAAATATCTAAAAAAAAGAATACAATATAACCTAAAAATTACAAATTACAAAAAAAGAATATATTTTCTCAATATCTTGCAAATCTAATCAAAAGGCTAAACTAAAAATGATGAAGGAAGGAAAGAACTGTCTATGTATATTCCCTAATCTAGATGTCATAAAGAACAGCTCCAATGAAAAAAATAGTTATTAAGAAAATAGAAAGAAAGCAATAGGGGGCATGAGTATTTATACACAAATGCCTAAAGTTTAAGGGGGAAAGGAACTAGGGAACCTAATAACAGAGGAAAAAAATGATCTCATAAAGATCACTGAAATTTGGTGGGAGATAGCCAGGACTGAATATATAGATATGGAAGGGCATTCCTTATTTAAAAAACAAAACAACGGTAACAACAAAACAAAACAGATTAAAGAGAATAGGGTAGCATTAGATATAAAAAGGCATCTTGACTTTTGTTGCCACTGGATTTCAATTTCTCAGGAAGAGAAATCCAGTGGCAAGAAAAATCAAGATGACTAATAATGGCCCAGGATACAGTAGATGACCTTGGTGTCTTTCATGCCTGATGAAATGCCATTTCTTCAACCACCTTCATAGACATTGGAACAAATTCTTCTTATCTGCTCATTCTGCCCAGGGAAATCTTCATAAGCTGGGATAGTCATCCCCCTAACTCATAAATGGTTTGAGACCTGGTTTAGTATGTTTGCAGAGATGGTTTTCTAGGCTTTGGCCACTTTATATACACTACAGCTTCTTAGAGCCACGTTCCCACACCCTCTCTGACCATCTCCCATTTTGTTCCTCACATTCCATGAGCTCTAAATTCCACCTTGCCATTTTACATCTTCAGATAATATCTCCATATTCTCTTAATCTAAGGGAGGAACTATATGTTCCATGATGTCCAACTTTAATTCAAAATATTTGCTACATGGGGTCATTAGCACGAGCTCCACCTACAGGGATGTTAGACAAAAAAATAATTAATTGATGTAGAAATGACAGGAACCCTGGGAGCAAGTGATTATTATTCCTTGAGCTTCTGATAGAAAAGGAGAGGAACTTCAGGTAAAGTTCTTAAATTCTGAAAAAGCAAATTTTAAAGTATTCAGAAGAAGGATAAGGAGAATCCCATGGACAAAAAAAAAATGTTTAGGAAGTTGTCACAGGACAATGGCGAGATGTTCAATATTACAATTTTAAAGACAAAAAAGCGAAACAATTCTAGTGAAGAAGAAAATTGGTATTTATTCTTTAAAGAGGATAATGCAGACACACAGGGAGACTGACAAATGTGTCTGTTGAGTTAGGAGCTCCATGCCAGTATATTACCCTGACATCCTTTGGGTTCACTGTGATCAGCCTAGGCTTTCCCTGAACAATATGTTTATTCTAGCAATGTTCTTACATGATACATGAATGATATTCCTTCAACATTCAACAAACATTTAGGGGCATCTAGGTAGTATAGTAGATAGAGCACCAGCTCTGAAGTCAGGAGGACCTGAGTTCAAATTTGACTTCAGACACTTAACACTTCCTCGCTAGGTCACCCTAGGCAAGTCACTTAACCCCAACTGCCTCACCCAAAACGAAGCAAACCTACTTATTAAACATTTATACTAAATTCTAGGTGGAGATACAAAGTTTAGATAAAAAGAGTCTCTCCCTTCAAGTAATTTCTAGTTTAGGAAGGGAATAAAAAAAAAAAAGAAAGAAAGAAAGAAACACATAACTCAAAGTCATGTGATAAATGCATTAGAGAGCTACCAAATAAAATACTATTAGATCTTAGAGGGAAAGATTATCACTAAATGGGAATAAGGAAAAATTTCATGGAGAAGGAGGTGTTTGAGTTGAACTTTAAAGGAAGTATGGGAATTCTAATGGCAAATGGGAAGAAGATGTAATGGCTCATTTCTAATTCAAGGAAAAAACAGTTTTTGATGAAGGGCATTTGAAGGCAATAGTGGAATAATAACCTCAAAGCAAATACCTGGGTCCAAGTCACCTTCCTGACACATACTAGCCATATATGTAATCTTTAGTAATTACCTAAAACTTCTCAGTGCTCTAGGTAAGTTCTCAAAAGTCCAATTTGCAGACCCCTATGAGTCCTTAAAAACCTTTCAGAGGATCTGCAAGGTCAAAACTATTTTCATGATAATACTAAGATACAATTACCTTTTTCATTCTCGTTTTCATATAAGTATACAATGGAGTTTTCCAGAGGGCACGTGATTTGTGAATTAAAGATTTAGCTGTGAACATGAAGACTCAGATATTATCTTATCTTTCGAATTGCTCTTTTACTTTGCAAATGGACAAATCTATAAATATGACTGGATTTTCTTACTACACCATTGCTCAAATATGCAGTGTTGAATAACTTTTTTGAATAAAATAGTTTCTTTTAAAACAACTGTGTTGACAACTATACTGATGGCAAGAGAAGCAATGGTACATAAAACTGTTGATGTCTTAGAAAGAATGAAGGAATTAACAACAAAAATATTTTAGTAGTTAACAATAAAAAATTATTAATTTTATTAAATCCAGAATCTTGAATACACATCTTTTTTTAATATTCTGTGTGACAAAATGAGAAGTACACATAAAATATTAGGGCTGCATGACAAAGTCTTGAAGGAAAACATTTATGCTTGTTTGAGTTGTGAACTCAAGTAATTGCTTTCTTCACATAACACCATTTTTAACTGAAAGAACATATGACAAATTATAAATATTCTCTTGGGCATTTGTCAGTATCTCAAAAACGAACAAGGTGTGCCTCTACTTCAAAAGAAACAACTGACAATGTCTGTTATCAATGATAATATTTGTACTTTTGCATGAAAATTAAAATTTTGGAAAATTTGTATTTGTCACCATAAGTTTGACAGCTTTTCAGAACTTTTCTTTTTTTTTTCCTGTAGAAGACAAGATTTTATTTTTTCAATTCTAAGTAAAAAAATAATATTCATTTTTAAAAAATTTTGAATTCTGAATTCTCTATTTTCTCTCCCCCCCTTTTAAAAGGCAGATTATACAGATGACACAGATTATACGTGAAAGAGTATGCTTCAATCTGTACTCAAACTCAATTAATTTTTTTTTTAATAAAGCTTTTTATTTGCAAAACATATGAGTGACCTTTCAACATTGACCTTTGCAAAAAAACTTTTTTTTCCCAAGCTTTTCCTTTCCCTCCCCCCGCCCCCCACCCCTAGATGACAGGTAATCTAATACATGCTAGATAGGATAAATTATATGACAAGTACAATACATGTATACATATCTATACAGTTATCTTACTGCACAAGAAACATCAGATCTAGAAAGAGAAGAAGAAAAAAAAACAACCTAAGAAGGAAAACAGAATGCATGGAAATATTCACAGAAAGCGTTAAAATGCTGTGTTGTGGTTCACTCTCAGTTCCCACAGGTCTCTCTCTGGATGTATATGACTATCTTCATCGCAGCACAACTGGTTTGAATCACATCATTGTTGAAGAGAACCATGTCCATCAAAATTGATCATCGTATAGTCTTGTTGCTGTGTATAATGTTCTCCTGGTTCTGCTGATTTCACTCAGCATCAGTTCATGCAAGTCTCTCCAATCCTCTCTGAAATCCTCCTGTTGGTCATTTCTTACAGAACAATAATATTCCATAACATTCATATACCATAATTTATTCAGCCATTCTCCAATTGATGGGCATCTTTTCAATTTCCAGTTTCTTGCCACTACAAAAAGGGCTGCCACAAACATTTTTGCACATGTGGGTCCCTTTCCCTCCTTAAAAATCTCTTTGGGATATAGGCCCAGTAGAAACACTGCTGGGTCAAAGGGTATGCACTGTTTGATAACTCTTTGAGCATAGCTCCAAATTGCTCTCCAGAATGGTTGGATCCGTTCACAGTTCCACCAACAATGTATCAGTGTCCCAGTTTTCCCACATCCCCTCCAACAGCTATCATTATCATTTCCTGTCATTTTAGCCAATCTGACAGGTGTGTAGTGGTATCTCAGAGTTGTCTTAATTTGCATTTCTCTGATCAATAGTGACTTGGAGCACCTTTTCATGTGACCGGAAATAGTTTCAATTTCTTCGTCTGAAAATTGTCTGTTCATATCTTTTGACCATTTGTCAATTGGAGAATGGCTTGAATTCTTATATATTTGAGTCAATTCTCTATATATTTTAGAAATGAGGCCTTTATCAGAACCTTTGGATGTAAAAATATTTTCCCAGTTTACTGCTACCCTTCCAGAACTTTTCTAATGAAATAGGTGATGACATTAAAAAATACCACATAATGAAATGTGTCAACACTGGAAGACTTACATAATTCAGTGAATCAATATTTTCCAAATGACCAGTGTATGATGTTACAAAATCATGCATGAGTGAAAGATCCATTCAGAGAACAAGATAGACCAATGAATTTCCATGTAATAAAATATGAACAAAAAGTTGATTGATGTAGTTTCAGATTCCACATTGCAATTAACCTTCAAAAAACTTACCACTCAAGTTTGAATATATTATTAAAAAGTGTCTATAATTCTCTAAAAAGGCCATTAAAATATTCCACACATATATATATGTAAACCAAAACAACAGATTACAACAGATTGAATACAAAAACAGATCTGAGTGAGAATCCAGTTATTTTCTATTAAGTCAGGCCTTAAATCAGCTTACAAAAATGTCAAACAATGTCTCATTATATTTTTTTGCCTTTGGAAAATATAGTCATTTCTTTTAAAAATGTTATTTGTATTAACACATAATAGGTTTATTATTGTTATTTTAAATTAAATATTATTAAATTTTATCAGTTCTAATTACTAAAATGATAATGATCATAAACAAAGCTTTAGTGGGTCCTTACTAAATTTTAAGAATGTAAAGAAATCCCAATGATAAGTGTGGAAATATGTATACATATATTCGATTTGTCAAGTATTTTAATATAATTAACATGTAGTAGATATCCTGCCATCTAGGGAAGGGATGGGGAGTAGGGGCGAAAAATTTGTAACAGAAAGCTTTGTAAGGGTTAATGTTGGAGAATTACCCATACATATGTTTTGCAAATAAAAAGTTTTAATTAAAAAAAGAAGAATGTAAAGAAATCCCAAGAGCAAAAATTTTGAGAACTGCTATTCTAGGCATAATCTAAGATTATGTTACAGATAAGATATAAATATGCATTGGTATAATGCCAATTAATAATGGAATCACAGGTCCAGTCCCTTTCCTAAAGGAATTTATCTACCTACAATTTAATCTGAAAACAAAGTATATCACAAAGACATGTACCGATGTGGTCCACAGCCAACTAGATCTTAACTTTGCATGCTAATTCTTGGATGTATAGTAACACATATAAGGTTCAATCGGGAACTGATAACTTCAGTCTCAGGAGAACAGACTGATTGTGAGTAACTGTCTACCCTCCCAAGACAACATTCCTTTAAAAGCAATCTATGATTTCATCAAAACTAGAAGGAATATCCTGTATGGGAACTCCCTCCACCAATACATAGCAAAAGTTATCTAGAACAAATAGAAATTAAATGGTTTTCCCAGGGTCAAACAACTAGCAAATATAAGCAAGTAAGACAGACAACTATGCTATTACACCTCTCTAATGGTTTTATCCCCATTTTGCAAATGAGGAAACCGTTTCTTGTCCATGATCATGCAATTAGTCTAAAAATCTAATGTCCATTGAACTATATCCTGCTTCCTTTTGACAATATTCTCTTCTGCTTCAGAGAAAAAAAACAAATTACTTAGACACATTTTACAAATCCAGAAGTTTATAGGAAGAAAATCCTAGGTGTTTAAGACTATATCAATTATGTAGAATTATATGGAATGAGGCATATTTTTTGTACATGGTCCATGCAAAAACTTTTTTGCTTAATTGTATATTTGTGACAAGTTTTATTTTTATTTTCTTTTAATTTTTAAGTGGAAAAATAAAACTAAATATTTAGGTGTAATATATTTATGTGTAAGTGTATATATGTGGAGAGAGCTCTCATCTAGCTAGCTACCTATCTCACTAATCCTAACTAATCCTATTAAAAATACATATACAGGTTGGTAAATTTTCTCTGGTGTTCAATGGTTATACCTACAGATATATGACTCAGCCTGGTTACTTCTCCTTTCCTGGGAGAATGGACAAATTCTTACTAGAGTCCTTCAAGAGGAATTTCAAATATAGGAAATGAGCAAAGATACATGGGAGAGCACAGTACTCCCCCACAAAGGGAAGTCCAGTTTGGTTATGAAGATGGAGTGCTTGGAGGGGGAATAATATAATATTGATAAGATAGAGAAGATACCAAAATGTCCAAAAATTTGCCCTCAAAAGTAAAGTCAAAAGGAGGAACTGTGGAGAGGCACGCATTGCTGGTAAAGATATTAATTAATTCGTGTTCTTGAAAATAGCCTGGAATTATGTGAAAAAAATCACTTAATTTCTCATACTATCTTGGAGCTCCCATTACTGGGCAAATCCCACAAAGGACAAAGATAGAAAAGTCCTACATCTGGCAAAAATTTTATGGTAGAATTTTTTGTGCTATCAAAATACTAGAAGCAAAGTGGCTGCCATCCATTGGAGAATGGCTTAGCAAACTGTATGTAGCTTAAATAGACTCTGAGGATCTTCATCTGCAGTGTAATAACTAACATTTATTTAGCACCCATTATGTGCCAGGTACTATGTGAAGTGCTTTACAATCATTATCTCATTTGATCCTCATAACTATCCTGGCAGGTATGTGCTCTTGTCCCCATTTTATAGATAGGGAAACTGAGACAGAGATCAAGTGACTTGTTTAGGGTCACAGAGCTGGACAATGTTAGTGGCTATATTTGAACTAAGATCTTCCTGACTCTAAACCCAGAGCTCTATTCACTGCACAAAATAGCTGTTCTACTTGCACTGATGAGTCAGTTCCCTAGTAGGCTTCTTGCTGCATCTTTCCCTTAGAGATCTAGGGATTGAGACCATTTTCCTAAAGCTGTTGGTTTAAGCTTCCATTCCAGTGTGTTCTCCCTAATATTAATCATCAACTGGTTAATATCTCTCTTACACCAATAAGTCCTATCCCAATATTATTTAATCAGTTACTACCAATTATAAAGAGACATTTAGACAAATTATTGTAAGAACAGAAATAAAATATATTTAACTGCATGATTTTTCATGACTCCATTTGGTATTTTCTTGGAAAAGGTACTAGAATAATTTGCCATTTTCTTCTCCAGCTCATTTTACAGATGAGGAAACTAAGGCAAATCTGGAGGCAAACTCTGGTTTGGGTCAGAGACCAGTTTGACCAGTTAATGCTATTTATATGCCTCATTTCTCCCTCAGTAGTGAATCAAAAGACTCTCCTTTGCCTAGAGTAAGTGGATAGGAATGGTCACAGAATACCTAAGCATAATCTGCTGTCCCTGTAGGCAACTGCATTTGGAAGAGCAGATTGTTATCTAAGGACACTAGTCCAACTGGCCAATCCCGTATATATAGTATAAGAAAGCAATGGGATATTATTTCGAGACCAAGGTCTCCCACCACTTCTAGGGCCACTTCTGGTCATCCTGATCTGAAGGAGAGAGAGGGGCTGTTGATTTTGCCAGCCTCATCTAAATCCATTGTGCTTGCAAGTCATGATATCACCTTCCTGATGATATTGGTTCTCTTCAGGAATGAAGGACAAACAATAATCATCCCATGCACATTACTGTGTACTAAGAAGTAATGGATATGAAAAATTTAGGGAAAGTCCTAAGAATTCCAATGAAGTGGAGTTGATTCTGTTTCCTTCGGGGCATCCGGTCATTAATTACTCATCTTGACGCAGGTGGGCTATTTGAATTTACTCCTATAGACAGCATAGATTGTTGATAGAATCATAGAAGCTCAGAAGTGGAAGAGATCATCTGGTCCAATCCAGGAACCCTCTCTATAACATCTGAAAAATGATTATCCTCTCAGCTCCAGAAGTGGAGAATTTGCTATTTCTGGAGACAGCTATTCTATTTTTGAACAACTCCCACTATTAACAATTTTTTCCCCTTATGCCAAGTTGAAATCTGCTTGCAATGATTCTTTAGGATTTAGGAAAGAGAGGCAGGCTCTGACTTACAAGGAACTTAGTTATAATTTATTGATGTTAAAACAAAGAACTCAGTGAGGTCATGTACCAGTCTGTGACACAGAGACCTAGGTCTCTTTTGTCCCAATCTAGGACATTCCATAGCACACATGAAGTCTGTCCAGGAATTAGTCATTCTAGCCAGGGATGCAGACTGACCTGAGTGGTTCCTGAACATTGGACTTTCAGAGCTTTATCCCCAAAAGGACAAAATGAGCTGGCATTTAAAAAAATACACCAATATTTTACTAAGAAGATCTTAGGCACCTTTGAATAAACCAACCATGAATATATTTGTCAAGTACAAGTATCTGTGTTGGTAAAATTTCTTTGACTCTCAATTGTTTGATAAAAAGATTCATCAGTCACGCTAATTTTTTTCTGTTAATATCTTTCTTTTACTTCCTCTGGGGGGAAAAAGCTTAATGTGTCCAATCCGCCTTACTGTCTTTATGCAATTTCCATTTATTTCTCCTATATTTGATCCCTGAATCCAAGAAATGCATTTCAAATCCCTGTTAAATACAAAAGCCATATATCTAAACTCTTTAAGGTGCTTATCATGCCCTCCTATTTTTACTCCTCTCCAGGTCAAGTATCTACAATTCTTTCAGCTGGCTCTGGCTATAGTTCCTTGCCATATACTATGCTTTATTAACTATTATCCTAAGCTACCCTTCCCTCTATATGTTCTAGCTTCTCATACTAAATAAGACTCATTTGTCTTGGCAATGTACTGACTAAGTTGATGCAATGCATTGCCATAGCTAGCTCAGTTTTAGGAAGGCTCCCAAAAGAAGTATGGGAGAAAAGAGCTGTCTCCTAACTGAAAGTCTACAGAGCTGTTATGGTTACTTCTTTATTGTATGTCTGTAATGCCAGGAAACTGAATCACATCCATTTGTATTATCTTAGGAAGATTTTGAAGATCACCTGGCAAGATAAGGTAATGGGCATATTCTCAAACTGAACTGCCAAACATTCAAACTCAAGTGCACCTCCAATGGGATGCTCATATTGTTTGAATGTATATTTGTTTAAAATTATGGAGAACTCACAAAAGTCAAATGCTCACATGGTAGTCAGAAGAAGCAATACAAGGATACTTTCAAGATCTCTCTGAAGAACTTTGGAATGGATTTTTAGACATGGGGGACACTGGCACAGGACTGCCTAGCATGGTGTGCCTACATCAAAGAAAGTATTGTGTTCTGTGCACAAAATATAACCGAAGCAGCTCAAAAGAAATGTGAGATGCACAAATTTAGAGACATTTCCATTCCAAATGTTCATGTGAACTATTTGTGTACAACTTGTGGGAGAGCCTTCTGAACTCATATTGGTCTGATTAGTCATTGTTGGACATATCTCACCCTGATATAGTGATGCCATTTTGGTCCTTGTCAAACATAAAGGATAACAACCAACCAATCTAGCTTATCAATGTCCTTTGAAAATGGACAAAACTCCGATGTGTTCTATCTAACAAGGACAGTCAACAGGTACTATAACTATCCTTACTTAGGAAATTTGCTTCTGTTAACTTAGACCACATTAATTTTTGGCTGCCATCATGTATTGTTCTTATATTTACTGCAATTCACTAAAAACTCAAGGTCTTTTTTACTGGAAATATTTTCTACCTATCTCCTCTCCCACCATATGCCAATACAGTTATTTTTTTTAACACAAGTGCAGTATTTCACATTAATCCTTTTTAAATTTCACCTAGTTTCTCACCAGTACAGCTTTACAAGATCTTTTTTTTAATCCTGATTCTATCATCTAACATTCTATCAGCTAACATATTAGCTATCCATTTACATGTTCTACAAATTTATTGACTTAATATTGATGTAAATCATCATTAATGTTATCATAAGAGATATTCCTATGTAATAGAAAAGATTTTCATAACAGCTAATGATCCACTTAGTCAGAGTAGTAATTGGTCATTTATATATTCAACAAGTATTTATTGAATATCATCTATATGCAAGGTACTAATATGAATGTTCAAGGTATATACAATTAATTCCAACATAGTTTTAGGGATAGGATATCATATATAATAATATTTTTGCATGTTATAGTCATCTAGCCTTAATTTTTTGTTACTCTGCATCATGACCTTCCTCCTCCAATCAAATAGGGCTATTGCTGGTTTTAATATATAACAATCCTCCTCCCACCTTGTGTGTTGGTCATTCCCTAGAGTCTGAAAGGCCCGCCCCTCCTAACTTACTCTTTGAAGGACTTCTTTTATTGTTGTTATTTTTCAGTCATGTCCAACTCTTCATGACCTCATTTGGAGCTTTCTTGGCAAAGATACTGGAGTAGTTGCCATTTTTTTTCTCTAGTCCATTTCAAAGATGAGTAAACTGAGGAAAGCAATTATGTGACTTGCCCAGGATCATATAATTAATAAGTGTCAGGGGCTAGATTTGAACTAATGTCTTCCTGACTCCAGCCCTGGTCTCTATCTACTGTGCCACCTACCTAACTGGCTTCTAGAAACCATAGTTCCTTCAAATCACATCCTCAGTGTGATATGCTACATTGATATTTCCTGATCTAAACCTCATCTCCCTTCATCACAGCACTTTTTTCCTCTAAAAGTTACTTTGACTATATCATATATTTGCTTATTTGTGTCCATATAATATCCCTTGAAAGAGAACTTAAGCTCCTTGAGGGCAGGAAGCTTTTTTGTCCTTGTGTCTTCAGTATCTAGCACAATGCCTTATATAGGGTAGGCGTTTAATAAATGTTATTGAATTCAATTAAATCATTCATTGGAATGATGCAATTCAATTATCCTTAAATTCAGTTGAGTATAATAAAGTCTTGTCACAATAAAATTCCCCATTATGACATGGGTTTGTTTATAATAGGCACAGATGATGTCAAATCCCTTAAAAATCTATTACAGTTTCAAGCCTCTCTCCCAGTAATGATTCTATTATATATGGGGGTGGGAGGAACTTTCTAGATACTCTATTTTGAAAGGATAGAATTGTGCTGATAGAATCAGTGCTTAGAAGAAATTAAGACAAAAAACAGTACTTTAAATTCTCATTTTAATGAAAATTACTTCATAAGTTAAGAAAACATTTTCATTTTAGAAATAGATGCTGAGGCAACTTGAAAGATCCCTTTACAAGATGTAAGTAAACAAATACCTACATTTGTTGAATTGAATAATACTCTTTCCAGAGACATAGCATACATTTATCCACAGGTGACCACACCTCATCTTTTCAACAGGCTTACTCATTTCCTATATTTCAGATAAGGAACTCTCACATTTTCATCAACTTTCCAAATAAATTTATGGGAATACTCTGTCATCACAAATTTTTTCCTGTGTCTAAGGAAAAAAAGTCTTCTAATTCCCCTGAGGTTCAAAGAAAATGAAAGACAAGAATAGACTTATGTCAAGGTGACTAATTGGGTTTTTCTGTTAGATAACCTTCAGCTACTTTAAATAAATTAATTTGAATCAGGTAATTTATAAGATCATGGACCTAGAAAGGACCTCAGGCCACTGGTTAAACTCCTTCATTTTCTAGATGAGAAAACTGAAGTTAAGACAAAGTTAAGTGATTTGGCCTAGATACAGAGGCCATAAGCTTCAGAGAGAAGTTGGAACAATGGTTTTCTGATTCCATATCCAAGGGTTTTAATATAGAGTCTATGTGCTTTTTAAAAGATAGATAAAGAGGAAAGGGACAAAGAGAGGGGAAGGGGGAGAAAGAAAAAAAAAAGAGAGAGGGAAGGGGGAGAGAGAAGGAGGAAAGGAAAGAAAGAGGGAGAGAGAAAGAGAGAGACACAGAGACAGAGGGGAGTAGACAGGCAGAGACACAGACAGAGATAGCCAGATTCAGAGAGGGAAGGAGAGGGAGGTCAAAGAGAGAGAGAGAAAGAGGGAAGGAAGGAGGGAGAGAGAGAGACATAGACACACACAAGGGGAGAGAGAGAGATAGAGAGCATGAGAGTTTGAAAGTGAGAAGGAAGGGAGGGAAGGAGGTGGGAGAGAGATTACATTTTAAAGAAGTTTCATTTGTAATCTTATGTATTTTACCTATACATTTAAAAACATGCTGAGAAAGAACATAAGCTGCACATGACTGCCAAAAAAAGTCCATTGCACAAGAGTTTAAGGATCCCTTATCCTGAAGACAATGTTCTTTTCCTCGGTGCCATTAGTCACAAAATAACTTTTAGAAACGATAAAACTCTTGTCTTTCCAGATCCAAAGTTAAAGAACAGGTTATTTTAGACCCTTTGTAGACAATTACTTTCAGTCCATAATTCTAAAACCTTCTTTCTCACCTTGGTTGTAGGAATACAAAACTGAGACTTGATGTAGAGACATTTGGGAAACTTGAAAAACATATTTTTTCAGTCAGTTATCATTACTTTCTTGTATTTGTTTCAGGGCAGCCACAACTGGGAAAATGTTTAATTTTTGGTTGTTAGTTGGAATAAGCCAGCTAGCAAGAAGGGTCCAAGAGATACAGGAGCAAAAAAAAATGAGCTTTTAGTGATTAACAATGCTTCTTGCTTATTTATTTTTCCCTGGACATGTCTTACAGAACTAGTGTAAAACATTTCTTGTGTGATTAAAACAGATTTTTTTGCCTCTAGATCAGAAAATTCACTTTGATTGGAATGGAATATTTCAAAATTATCTCTTTTCTAAGAAGCACATGGATATGTTCAAGGAAAAAGGGTAAATAAGATTTAAAATTAATAGTCTCAACTTTGTTATCTCTTGCTTAGTATAATAACATTTGTTTCCCATTATCAAAAAAGTGCATACTTGAGACATTGGAAAATGGGGTAGGGAAGAGTAAATGGTTAAGACATTTTTCAAAATTGTTTAGATGATGGTTTCAATTCTCCACTTTCTGGGGACATGTCCTCAAAGCTGTAACTAATTTGTAACTAATTTACCTCCTAGAGTAAAGATATGGAAGATGAACACAAATAATAGCATTTTCCTGTCCATTTCATACTTGGACATGATAATGGTAGTGGCAGTAGCAGATGTATTTGATTTGATCTCCTCGTGCCCTTTCTTCTCTGCTCAATTCTCTCCCTGTCAGCTATGGTTCCTCTACTACTTATCTCTACCCTTGATATACTAATGCTTCTATGTTGCTATACTTGTATTAGGGTTAAAAAAAAATCAGTGTTGTCCCAGAGTGAATTCTTCCCCATTCCCATCTCTATTTACCAGTATTATTATTTGTTCTCTATACTGAGTCATGATATTTCCCACATAGCATGTCTCACCATTTTATTTAAAATGAAATGTGAATTTTTAATATTATTTTGATGTTATAAAGTTTTTTTTCAAAACCTCTCTATAAGTTAGCTAGGGGACAAATGTATTATTCCCCTTGATGTGACAGTGAAGATGAGGATAATGAAGTGATTTACCCAAGTTCAAAAAAACTAATGTCAAAGCAATTCTTCTTGACTCCCAGTCCAACATTCTTTGCTCTATCCCAAGACACCTCCTCTAAAGAAAAATAAAAGAGGCAGCAGAATGTGGAAAGCTCCCAGGATTTGGAGTCAAAGGATTTGAATTTCTTTATCTAAATAGAAAATGACCCATGTGACCTTGGCCAAATCACTTCCCTTCTCAGCTTCTGCATCTATAAAACGAGGGCTTTGGACAAGTTTATCTCTAGTATTCCTTTGTCTCAAATTCCTAGAATATTGATTTGAATTCAAGTCCCAATTCTGACACTTATTAGCTATGCAACTATGTGTCACTAAACAGTATCAGTTTCCTGAACTTATTAGGGATAATGAGATTTAGAAAATCTCTCTCTTAAATTTGTCATGTAGTTAGTTACACTTTCTAAATGAAGGTCTTTCCCAGGTTTCAGTTTGTCTGAGAATATAACCAGTCAATACTTACGGGCTAGGTAAAAATTGAGACAAAAGATGACCTAATTTACCATTGTAAAAATATTGCTTCTTGGGCCATCACCAGCAGTCTTGACTTCTGTTTTACCAATGGACTTTGATGACTCTGGAGGTGAGAGTGAGGCTGTTAATTTATCTCTGTCTCACTTAAATCCAATTGATCCACAAGTCAAGACATCACCCTGTAATGTCATTGGTCCTCTTCAAGAATGAAGAATGAATAACAATATCCAAAATTTTGTAAACCATAAGTCTTCTCCCTTTTCTTTTCTCTCTTTTTTAAAGTTTTCAGCATTTGCTTTTATTAGATTTTTATTTCCATTTTTCTCCCTCCCTTTCTTTCCTTCCCTTCCCCCAATTTGACAAGCAATCTGATATAGGCTATATATATGCAATCAAAATTAAATATATTTCTATATTACTCATGATGTGAAAGAAAAAGAGGAAAACCCTAAGAAGGGGTAGTGGTGAAAATACTATGCTTCAATCAGCATTAAGACTCCATAGTTCTTTCTTTGGATAGGGATAGCATTTTCCACCATGAGTTTTTTTTGTAATTGTTATAGATCATTGATTATATTGATGAGAAGAGCTAAGTCTATTAAAGTTGATCATCACACTATGTTGCTATTACTATGTACAATGTTCTCCTGGTTATGTTCACTTCACTCAACATCAGTTCATGTAAGTCCTTCTAGATTTTTATGATATCATCCTGCTTATCATTTCTTATAGAACAATTACATTATATTCATAAACCACAACTTGTTCAATCATTCTCTAATTGATGGCATTCCCTCAATTTTCAGTTCTTTGACACCACAAAGAGAGCTATTATAAACATTTTTGTACATGTGGGCCCTTCCTAAATTGTAGAATAGGGATAGCAATAGCACCTACTTAGAGGGGATGTCATCAGGATCAAATGAGATAATAGCTGGAAAGAATTTAGCATAGTGCCTTAAACATAATAGATGCTCAGTAAATGCATGTTCCCTTCCCTCCTTTCTTTAGATGGACTTCTAAAATCCCAGTAAGCTCTAAATCTTTGATTCTATTAAAACATTAAAGCTATATATAGTTGTCCCTCATCTCCCAAATCTAAAAAGGCAAACCTATGGTAGCTTTTCTTAACTTGTGCGTTTAACACTGCTTCCTAAAGCCAGGCTGCATCTGTTGGTATTCTATTTATATTTCACCCTCCCCCTCAAATGCTATTTGCTTCTGGGCACACCCTCTAGTAATAGTGAGAGTCAACTATCACTGCACATTTCCTTTCAGTAAGGAAACCCCCAGCGTTAGACAGTGATCAAATGATGTACAATGGCAAGAATTCAAAGATTCCTTCATTATCAGGAAGTCTTCTTCATTTGAAAGATTTTTTTAAACTTCCCTGGTAGCAGAAATAATCCTCCTGAAATAAGTTGTTCACTTTGGGCATGAAAATCAAGGGAAAATGCAAGAGGATATTTATTTAAGATACTACTGCTGATTTATCATTATAATTTATTTAGGAAATTGTTTTAATGAGCTGGTCCTTTGTGAAAAATAAAGTAATATCTGTCTTGAGCAATGTGAGTTCTGTGAGGGGTTTAGCTTTATGCAAATATTACCCTAATTAAAGAGAATTATTTAATAAATCATGTTGAATTGGATGCAGTTGGGAATTGAAGTAGTTTTATCTCTGAACAGCATTTTCCTCTTATTAATTCTCTAGAGTTACCTCTGCCTAAAACAACAAAAATCTAAAACCTTAGACAGGAAAAAGCCAGTGAATTGAATATTGGGAGCCTCTAAAATAAATGTCAGTTGACAAGTATCACACAAGCACTGAGCTAGGTACTTGGAATACAAAGATAAATGAAATAGACACTGCTCTCAAGAAGCTTACATTCTATTGAAGGAAAGAATATGTACATACAGATACGTGGGCAAAATAAGCACAAGGGAATTAGGGAAAGAAGGCATATATAAGAAAAGAAGGCATTTGGCAAGGTAGAGGATCAGGAAAAACTACAAGTAGAAGGTGATTCTTGCTCTGAGCCTGAAGGAATTGAGGGATGGATTCTCTGAGACAGAAGCAAGGAGAGAGTACATCAGAGCAAAGGTTCAGAGGTGAGAGATGCAGAGTGAGAAAGGAAGAGAAGTTTGGCTTGTCCACAGTGTAGGAAGGGGAGGCATGTATGTATTGATGGGAGTGGCATAGGCACACCAAATGTTGGGGTTTGATAATGTGACAAATTCACAATGGCCTTCCTCTTTGCCAAAAGAGAAGAAATTACAGACAAGATGAAGAGATAAAGTAGACACTAGAAGTGGCAAATGTGAAATAGATTTGGAGAGTATATAGTTAAGAAATGAGGTTTCACAATTAACAATGTAAAAGACAAGTCCCCTAGCAGAACTCACAATTAACCAGGATAAAGGGAATATTCCATGAAGTGGGAGTATACCATTGACTGGCAGGCTAAATCCACAGAGGAGCTTAGTGCCCTAAAAGAGTTAACTATAATAAGGAGAAAGACAGAATGAGGCATAGGGGAAGGGATGAGAAGATATCACAAGGCAGAACATGACAAGTTAATCCAAAAGAGATTCAGCAAACATGGCATAAGTCAGACTGATTTAGGAAATTTTAACCTGGGTTTGGGGGAGAGGAGTAGTGTTGACATCATAACTTGGCTTTCTGATAGGATATAATAAAGTGGTATTGCCCAAGACCTCCATCAGGATGGGATATAAGGTTGATCTGATTCCCATCACTACCCTTTCCTGCTTGCCTCAAGTTGTAATCTTATCACTACTTCAGACTTTTTCTGCCAGTCCCATCTAGTTACCCAGGACCTCATCATGTATGATGAGGTGAGAAAGATAGGCTTAAACTAGGTGGTGAAGGACTTTAAAAGCAGAACAGAGATCTTTAAATTTGATCTGAGGGGTAATATGGAACTATAGGGAAACTACTAGGAGTGACTGAGAAGGAAAGTAACATGATCACAGCTGTGCTTAAAGAAAATCACTTTGGAAGCTTTGTGAAGGATGGATTGGAGCAGAGAGAGCTGAGCCAGGGATCTCACTGAAATCTCTTGCAATGGTCTAGGTATAAAGTGCTGACGGCCAATACAAGGTAACAACTATGTGAGTAGAAAGGGACAGATGTGACAGATGTGGAGGTAAAAATTATATGGCTGGACAACAGAATAGATACATGAAATGAACGAGAATGAGTTCAAAATCACTCCAAGACTATAAATCTGGAAGACTGGGATAAAATAGTAATCTCTTGATCAAAAATAGATATCAGCTCTCATGATATATGTAATAGAATAAATTACAGTTTTAAAAATAGCATTTTATGATACATATATATTTGCATCTAACGGTAGCTATCAGGATAGGGAAGAAGAAAAGGGGGGGAAAGAAATTTACTAGATAACTTAAATATTTAAAAGGAATGGCAAGGTATATATAATAGATTTGCAATTTCATGTGCAATCATTTTTTCCCTCTATTCTACTATGTTATGGAAATGCTTGTTTTATGTCTTTTTTTTTTTTTTTTGCTGAGGCAATTGGGGTTAAATGACTTTGCCCAGGGTCACACAGCTAGGAATGTTACGTGTCTCAGACCAGATTTGAACTCAGGTCCTCCTGACTTCAGGGCTGGTGCTTTATTCACACTTGTTTTATTTCTTAAGCTCAGAATAATAAAGAAAATTTAAAGAATAAAATAGCATTTTAGTGTTTACATCTTTTTGTGCCACTTTCTGTGTTCTTCATTTGGGTAAACAATGTGAACTTCTTAATTTATAATGTTAACAACTAAATGTGTTTGTGTGTGCAATTGTTCTATGAGTATACAAACTCATTGTTATAAATGTATAGCAAGACATTGGTGTCTGCTGGAAAATATAAATTCCCACATGTTTATCTAGTTGAGTTTCATAGAACTATTTGACTATAACTGATAACTTAGTCTCTCAGTGGGAGTAGAAATCTTGCAAGAAGCAGCTATATCAGATGGTAAGGGTCACATCAGGGACTCCACCACATAGGAGAGGGAAGTGAGCATTGTGGGAAAAGGCATCAGGGATGCTGACACAGAACTAAAGCTATTGCTGGGATAGAGGTATAGAGCAGCCACTACTTTTCCCAAGCGTCAAAGCAGGAGAGCAGCACCAGCTGGGGGGACAGAAAAGGCTCCACCCTGAGGTAGTCAAAGAGACTGTGTGACGGGAGTTAAGACCTGAAATGGTGACCCTATTCTCTCACTAGGGCAGTTAGGTGGTACAGTGGAAAGAGTGCTAGGACTGGAATCAAGAAGATCTGAGCTAAAATTCAGTCTCAGACACTTATTAACTGTTCAATCCTGGGCAAATCACTTAACCTGATTTGCCTCAGTTCCCCCATCTGTAAAATGAGCTGGAGAAAGAAATGACAAACCACTCAGAGAGAAGAACATGTGAATCTGGACTAATGAATGTGTCCAAAGAATTTGAGGCTGTACTGGTAGAGGAATGGTTGTAAAATGCACCAGAATACCCTTCTGAGGTTGCCACAAGCACATTCTATTTCCTTTGTTTTGTTTCTTATAAGTTTGAAAGATAACCCACCCTCTTGAGAGGAGGAGCTGGGGGTATTTTCAAAAGTCATGCCTGGAGGGAGGAATTGGGGAAGAGAGAAGAGGTTCACCAAAGGGTGGAACCAAAAAGAAAGAATAATTAGTTCTGCTCACCAACCTTTGCTCTCTAGTAGAAGCATTCCATCACCCAGCTAAGAAAAGAAAAAAGTGTGTTAAAACATTTTAGGATCCTTCAAGATGAAATAATCCACCAGAGAAAGATGGTAGCATTGTCAAATCCTAGTGCACAATAATTAAACAGAATCTTACCCATTTTCAAATATAGTAAGAAGTATTGTTTTTCCTCCATTTCTACATGTGCTAACATATGTAGAACAATGTGAAAAGAATCATGATATCTCACCATTTGATGGGACTTCAAACATCATCGGGACAGACTGTACTCCAACTCATCTGAACACAAATCTTCTTTACATACCCAGTGAATGGTAATCCAGTAATCTTTTGAAAAACTTTAGTAAGGAAGAGCTCACATGTCCCCCAAGAAACCCTTTTTCCTTTTGGAGAGTTCTAATTTGGGGGAAGTTTTTTCTTACTATCACTCCTAAAGTTTCCTCTCTTCAATTTATATACATTGCTTATAATCCTGCCCTCTGGGGCCAAGCAAAAAAATAAAAAATCTAATCTACTTTTTCCATGATATCCAGGCTCTCATGTATTTGAAAATTATTATCATATCTCCCTCCCCCCCTTCTTTTCCCCTTCTCCTGTCTGAATCCTACTTTCTTTAATCAATCTTCATGTGATATGGTCAACAGGCCCATCACTATAGTTTTCAGTAGCATCATTCAGTGCTATTGAATGTGTCCTGGACTAGAAGCCAAGAAAACTGGCAACAAATCCTAGCTTTACTGCCTACTCATGGAATGATATTGGATATGTAATTTCCCTTCCCAATTTCCTCATCTGTCAAATAAGTGGCTTAGATCAATAATTTCAAAAATCTATTCCTTTTCTGTGGTTCTCATAATTTTGAGATCTTCAGGAGGTAATAAACTTGGACAAAGGAAGCAGTTTAAGGGCCTGCAAACAAGATCATTTTCATTATTACCAAGTTTCATTTTCATTATTACCAAACAGTACTTGGAACACCATGAGAATCCTCTCATGAGAGGGTGCTATCAATGATAGTCCAAATTTTCTCTGCAGCAATGTGAATACGAAGCATAGGAAGCCAAAAAAAAAAAAAAAAAAGGATTATTTATGTCAGAAACTTCTTCCTCTCCACACCCTACATATTTCTCTTTGTATGAGTGGCTTTCATTGACCAGTTCCCACTAACTTCAAAGGACTCTCTCAGCTTTGACCAAATAGATGGGTGAGGAGCAAAGTCAATAAGAACCTAACACAAAGAGGTCAAAGGATCACAATGTTAAAAATTGAATGTATCTCAGAAGTTAGGAGGAGGAAACTGAGGCCCTGGAAAATGAGATAAAGTGACTTGCCTAGAGAACACAGAAGTACTAAGTTAGCAGAACCAGAATTCTAATCCTGGTCCTTGACTTGTGTGTGATCTTTTCACTGTAACCACATTGCCTTCTGACATAGTTTCTTTGAGGAGCATATTTTTAAAAAATTAAATGTAAAATTAATTAAATTATTATTAATAATATTAATTATTTTAAAGTCGTTTTTTGACAAACTAAATTGAAAAGTCAGATCATCCCAGGATTTTCCTGTCTTTACTTTTTTTTTTTTTTAAAGCAGTGCTTCATTGTGTAGAATTCAAATACTCAAATGGGTCAGGGATCTCATTTGTGGTTACTTTCTCTAATGATGCAGATTACAACCTCTCTAAGCCACCCCATTTCTGGGTATTCTTATTCAAGTCCTTTCCCAAATTTGACACAGAAGACTCATCCAGTACACTCTCCTTTGCTCAATGCATTGTAAAAGATATTCAAAGAATCCAAACTATGAATGTTCCAAAGAGGAGATGAAAGCATTAATAGATTATAGCATATTACAAATGATAACATGTATACAAGAAATGACATTTAAAAATCATCAAAGACAGGAATAAATGAGAAAATGAAGTTAAGTGGTATGCATGAAGAGTATGACCTAATACCCTTTTTAGATCACTAATAGCATCTCTATGGGAGAACTGACCCTTCACACCAAGATCTTAATCAAAAGATCCATGTATAAAATATTTGGAAATCCACCTACCAAGGCATACATATGAATTACATAAATATAATACAACACAGTCATTACAGAAATAGACTTAAAGTAATTGGGAAGTGCCTAATTGCTCACAATTGCACCATATGATAAAAATATAATAATAATCTCTAAACTAATTTACTTACTCAATGCTATACCAATTAAGGTACCAAATGGTGATTTTGTATAAATAGGAAAAAATTAATCTGGAAGAATAAAAAATATAAAAATTTTAAGATTAAGAAAAACAATGAAAAGAAGAGGAAGGAACAGTTTAGCTATATCATATTTTAAACTATGTTACAAAACATTAATCATCAAAAGTACTGGTACTGGTTTAAAAAAAAAGTTGAACCAGTGGAATAATTTGAAACATTAGATTCCCATTGCCTCTAACCTGGCATAAGGACTCATCATTCAACAACAACAGCAAAACTGGGAAACCTAAAAAAAAGCAGTCTAGCAGCAATTAGGATGACTAACATCTCATACTGTATGTTGTTGTAAGCTGTAAATATATATAAGATCTAAATATAAAAAGTGATACTATAAACAAATTAGAGGGGCAGAGGATAAGATGCCTTTCACAACTATACATAGATGAATTATTGACCACACAAGCGTTAGAGGATCATAGAAAGTAGAATAGACAGTTTTGACTACATAAAATTGAAAAGCTTTTTCACAAATAAAATCAGTACAATTAAAATTAAGAGGGAAACAGTTACTGGAGGGGGGGTGTAGGATATTTGGTAAAATTCTCTGATAAAAGTCTAATATCTAAGCTATATAACAAACTAATTAATACACACACACACACACACACACACACACACACACATGAGTCATTTCCCAATAGATAAATGATTAAAAGATATAAACAAAAAAATTCTCAAAGGGAGAAAAGCAAGCTACAAACTGCAAAAAAAAATCACTTTTAAAAAAAGAAATGAATATTTAAAAAAAACAGACATATTTGATGAATTTGGGGAATAGCAAATAAGCTAGTTTGACTGAAATGTAAACTATATAAAATTAATAAAATTAAATAAATTTGAAAAATAGGCTGGAATGAGATTGTAAAGGGTTTTAAGTAACAAGCATAGAAATTAGCATTTTAATTCATAGAAATTAGTGAACCATTAAAGATTCTTGATCAAGGAAATGACATGGGATGGACTTTTGGTTTAGGAATGGTATTTTGTCAGCTGTTTGGAAAGTAGCTTAGAGAAGGGAGCTACTGGAATCAAAATCCAATTAAAAGTATGTTACAGTAGTCTAGAGAAGAAGTGATAAAGACTAGAGGAAAAAAAAGCAGTAACCCTGGGAATGGAGAGAAGGAGACAGATGTGAGAGATGCTAGAGATATAGAACTGATGAGATTTGACAACTGATTTTTCATGGGAGACAGGAAGAGTGAAGAGTCGGATGACTCCCAAGTTGTCAACTTATGTAACTGAAAGGACAGTGATATTTTGAAAGAAAGAAAAGGAAGAAAGAAAAGAAAAAGAAAAAAAGAAAAGAAAGAAAGGAAAAGAGAAAGAAAAAAAACAAAGAAAAGAAGGAAGGAGAAAAAAAGAGTTTGTTGAGTTTTTTTTTTTATCAGACCCTTAAGTTCTCAACGAGTAAACCTCTACCAGTGCATCAGTATGCATTCTGCAACTGACCAACTTAAAAAGTTTCCTAGGAGCAGTAGAAGGTTAAATAATTTGCCAAAGTCATGCTAACTTGGATTGATTAAATATCTACCATGTGCCAGGCATTGTGCTAAGTTTAAAGGATCTGAAGAAAAGCAAAAAACCAGTCCCATCCTGTAAGGAATTCTCAATCTAATAGGGGATTCAGTAGACAACCATGTACAAATAAGATAAATTAAGGGTAATCTTAGAGGGAAGTCACTAAAATTGCTGAGAACTGGGAAAGGTTTCTTGTAGAAGGTGAAACTTTAGTTGAGACGAGGTAATCCAGAGGTTGAGATGAAGAGAAAAATATTCCAAGTATGGGAAATAATTAATAGAAATAATAAGAATTGAGAGCTAGTGTGTCATATAAGAAGAATAACAGGGGGACCAGTAATTTGAACTCAGTTGTTCCAGACTTCAAAACTAGTTCTCTGTTATCCACAATGCTACTCTTTCTCAAAAGCATTCAAGAGAAATCTAGATGAGAGGCAAGTTATAGGAGGAAGAAGAGTTCTACTTTAGACATGTTGAGTTTGAGTGTGCTGAGTTTATGAGACATTCAGGCAAAGATTTTTATCAGGCAACTGATCAGGTGGGATTGGACCTTAGAAAAGAGATTATTGTGAATAGATTTGAGGATTATCTGCATAGAAAAGATAATTGAACCTAAGAGAACTTACTGAGAGTATATTTAGAGAGAAGAGAACTCAGCACAGAGTAAGGAGGAGGCCTCTGGAGGATAATCCAACAAAGAAGATAAAAAGACACAGATTGGAGAAAAGAGCAGGATAGAGATGAGTAAGATGAAGGTAGAGTAGGGGATAGCCAAGGATATTAAAAGCTACAGGGAAGTCAAAGGTCATAGGTAACCTTAGAGAGAGGTCACATCTAAAAATTCAAAATTGTTCTAACAGCGGTCATGTGTAAAACTTCCTGCTTCCTATCAATCATGTTTTTGATTCAACATTGAGGAGGCTTGGTGATTTGAGAATGATAAACCCTTGAATGCTGCTGGTCACATGTGACTCAACACTGAAAATACTTTGGTATGGTATAGTAAATCCTGAGGTGATCCCTTGGTCTCCCAGATGGGTAGTAGTTGCTGAATCAACTAAAATGAGACAGCTTTTGACTTTTTCTCTTCCTTTGACCTTTCAGATAGCATCATATTAATTTCTGAGACTTCTCAGAAGATGGCAAGTGCTTTTCCGTGATCACATATTGTCCATTTCCACATGGTAAGCTGGAGTACTTAACTAGGCAAGTTTGCCCTTGGGCCTCTGACTTTCTCCTTTATGTTTCCTTAGTAATCAAAGTGATTAAAGACAGATAAAAACACTGGTAGATAGATCCAGGTTTGGGAGTGACTTTGTAAATTTGAAAGTTTCAAAACTTTAAGTCCTTTTGGTTAGCACTGATTATTGGTAGGAGAATGAATAAGAATTGTTTGGAAAATGCAGAAGCTAGATAAAATGTGGCCTTGCCTATTAGGTTGTTTCATTAACTGATTTTTTTTTCCTGATATAGTTTAAGAATCAGATTCATAAAAGATTGTAATAGTAATTATTTTTTTTTCCAGTTTTTGATATTTCTGTTGCCCTGATCTCAATTTATTTCCCCATTCTTCTTGTAGCTCTCTTTTGAGATTCTTAATGCAATCATCCAGGTAAGCCTTCTGAAAGGGAGACCAACTTAAGTCTGCCTTTGTGGCTTCATCTGGGATTTTTTTCATAATGTCAGGATCTGGGGACTGTTCTATTTTTTCTGCGTAAAA
>JAJPUD010013797.1:0-42925 GCA_023553655.1 Myrmecobius fasciatus | reverse complement strand
ATTCACTAATTTTGTTTTTCAGTGAATTATTGTCTTTTACCAATTCATTATCTATATTTTCCAGAGAGTTGGTGACTTTTTCCAATTCACCAATTTTGCTTTTCAGTGAATTTTTGTCTTTTTCCAATTCACTATTTTTATTTTCCAGTGAGTTGGCAACTTTTTCCAATTCACCAGACTTATTTTCCAGTTTTTCACATCTCTGTTGCAGGGCGATATTTCCTTCCTGCACTGCTCTCAGTTTATTTTCCCCAATCTTCTTCTAGCTCTCTTTTGAGATTCATTATGCAATCTTCCAGGTAAGCCTTCTGGAAGGCAGACCAGCTTAAGTCCACCCCTGTGGCTTTATCTGGGATTGTTTTCAGAATCTCAGGAACTGGGGACTTTTCTACTTTCTCTCAGTAAAAGCTGTCTATGGTGAGAACTCTCTTCTTCTTGCTCATGTTTAGCTGAGGTATCAGCCACCAGAAGGGAATTCTGCAGCAGTAGTGATTTCAATTTGCCCTGGGGAATTTTGCCGAGTTGACTTCAGGTCTGGGGCTGATCTCTCCTAGATGTGCACTAGGACCACACTTTCAGCTGCTCTCAATCCACCCTTTATCAAATGTAGACCTGCCAAAGCACCTGCTGGCAAGCAGAGCAAAGTGGCCCAAGCATCTCCCAGGGACTTTCTGGCAGCCTAAAATCTTCTGGTCCTTCCCAGCCCCACACTTGCACCCTGCCTGCGCACTGGCGTCTGACCACTGGGAGCTGCTCGATACCCTGCCCTTCTAAAACTGACCTCAGAAGTTCTTTCAAGGTAGATATTTGATAGAAGTGGGTTGTAGTCCAAGTGTTTGGTGGCGCTCTCATTCCAGAACCAGTTCGGAGGCTCAATTTGTCTGGGTTTGAGGGAAGGTCTCAGGAGCTCACAGAGGACGCTGTCTGCAGTTCGCCATCTTGGCTCCACCCCCATAAATCATCATTTTTATATATTGCCAACAAAGTTTAGCAGTAAGGGATACAAAAAAAAATTCCATTCAAAATAACTGTTGATAGTATAAAATACTTGGGAATCTATCTGCCAAGGAAAAGTCAGGAACTATACGAACAAAACTACAAAACACTTTTCACACAAATAAAGTCAGACCTACTCAATTGGAAAAATATCAAGTGCTCATGGATAGGCCGAGCAAATATAATAAAAATGACATTACTACCTAAGTCAAGAATTTCAAGGGAATTAATGGGAAAAAAAAGGCTGCTGAAGGTAGCCTTGTTGTACCAAATTTAAAACTATCTTATAAAGCAGCAGTCATCAAAACCATTTGGTACTGGCCAAGAAGTAGAGTAGTTGATCAGTGGAATAGTATAGGATCACAGGACAAAATAGGCAATAACTCTAGCAATCTAATGTTTGATAACCCGAAAGACCCCAGCTTTTGGGACAGGACCTCACTATTTGACAAAAACTGCTGGGAAAATTGGTAATTAGCATGGAATAAATTAGAGCTTGACCCATAACTAACCACACATACCAAGACAAGATCGAAATGGGTTCATGATTTAGGCATAAAGAGTGATATTATAAACAAATTAGAGGAACATAGGATAGGTTAACTCTCAAATCTGTGGAGAAGAAAGGAATTTGTGTTCAAAGAAGACCTGGAACTATTAATTGAACACCAGATAGATAATTTTGATTATATTAAGTTAAAAAGATTTTGTATAAACAAAATTAATGCAGACACGATTAGGAGGGAAGTAACAAATTTGGAAATCATTTTAACATTTAAGGGTTCTGATAAAGGCCTCATTTCTAAAATATACAGATAATTGACTCCAATTTATAAGAATTTAAGCCATTCTCCAATTAATAAATGGTCAAAAGATATAAATAGACAATTTTCAGATGAAGAAACTAAAACTATCCCAATCATATGAAAAGGTGCTCCACATTACAACAAAATTCATATGAAAGAACAAAAGGCCAAGAATTTCAAGGGGATTAATGAAAAAAGAAAAAACAAATGAAGATGGCCTAGCTGTAACAGATCTAACCCTATATTAAAAAGCAGCAGTCATGAAAACCATTTGGTATTGGCTAAGAAACAGTAGTTGATCAGTGGAATAAGTTAGGTTTACAGGATAAAATAGTCAATGACAATAGTAATATAGTGTTTGACAAAGCCAAAGACTCCAGCTTTTGGGATAAAGAGTCACTATTTGACCAAAATTGCTGGGAAAATTGGAAACTATTATGGAAGAAACTAGGCCCACACCTAACACTGTATACCAAGATAAGGTTGAAATGGATTCATGATCTAGACATAAAGACATAAACATATTATAAACAAATTAGAAGAACATAGGATAGTTTTCCTCTCAGATCTGTGGAAGAGGAAGGAATTTGTGACCAAAGAATAACTTGAGATCATTATTAATCACAAAATAGATAATTTTGACTATATCAAGTTAAAAAGTTTTTGTACAAAAAAATGAATGCAGATAAGATTAGAAGGGAAGCAATAAACTGGGAAAACATTTTTACAAAGGTTCTGATAAAGGCCTCATTTCTAAAACATACAGAGAAATGACTCAAATTTATAAGAATTTATGCCATTCTCCAATTGATAAAAGCTCAAGGGATAAAAAGATTCAGGCAGCGGTCTTTTTGTAGTGGCTAGACTCTAGTCATATGAAAAGGTGCTCCAAATCACTATTGATCAGAGAAATGCAAACTAAGGCAACTCTGAGATACCACTACACATCTATCAGATTGGCCAAGATGAAAGGAAAAGATAATGACAAATGTTGGAGGGAATGTGGGAAAACTGGGATACTGATACATTGTTGGTGGAACTGTGAACGGATCTAACCATTCTGGAGAGTACTCTGGAACTATGCTCAAAAAGTTATTAAATTGTGCATACTCTTTGACCCAGCAGTGTTACTACTGGGCCTAAATCTCAAAAAGATCTTAAAGGAGGGAAAGGAAACCACACGTGCAAAAATGTTTGTGGCAGCGCTCTTTTTGTAGTGGCTAGAAACTGGAAACTGAATGAATGCCCTATCAATTTGAGAATGACTTAATAAATTATGGTATATGAATGTTATGGAATATTATTTTTCTGTAAGAAACGACCAGCAGGATGATTTCACAGCGTCCTGGAAAGACTTGCATGAACTGATACTAAGTGAAATGAGCAGAACCAGGAGATCATTATACATGGCAATAAGACTATATGATGATTTATTCTGATGGGCATGATTCTCTTCAACAACGAGATTTTTCCAACCAGTTCCAATTGTACAGTCATGAAGAAAGCCATCTACACCCAGAGAGAGGCCTGTCGGACCTCAACATAGGATTTGCACGCTTTCTGTTGATGTTTGTTTGCATTTTGTTTTCCTTTTCAGGTTTTTTTCTCTTGTACATCTGATTTTTCTTGCGCAGCAAGATGACTATATAAATATATATACATATATTGGATTTGTCATATATTTTAAAATAGTTAACATGTATTGAACTACCTTCCACTTAGGGGAGGGAGTGTAGGGAAGGAGAGAAAAATTTGGAACAGAAGGCTTTGCAAGGATCAATGTTGAAAAATTACCCATGCATATGTTTTGAAAATAAAAAGCTTTAATAAAAAAATAAAAAAGAAAAAGGAAAAAATGATTATTATATAAAGTTCTATGGTAACTTACCTAAAGAGACCATATGTTTGTATCTCCTAATTAGATGAAATACATTGCTTTCTAAATTGTATATTGGGTAATATGATAGTTTGAACAAAACATCCAGTTAGAATAGCACAAGTTAAAGTATTGATTTTTAAAACATTTTTTTTCAATTGGAATATATGTTAATATCGGAAACTTGACTGTAAATTACATGAAATTCCTATCCATTTTTGTGATAGTCGATGTTATTATGTCTATTTGGCTATCAATTATGAAAATTGTAAGATTGCTAATTAAGTTATTTGAGGTTACTGTTGTAATGTTGAAATCTAAAATTATTAAGTATTATGTAGGTTATATATAGACAACAGATAATGATAGGCACCAAAAGTTGGGGTTCAGTCGTGAAAAATTCACATTGGTCATTCTCTTTGGGAAAAGATAGATTTGTTTAATTGCTAGCAAAATGGAGGGATACAATAGAAAGCAGGAATGGGAGAATATTGAAAGGGGTTTTAGTAATTAATGATGGAAAGGGCCAGTTCTTTAGTGGAACTTATTTACCAGGAGAAAGAAAACACCCTATGAGGTTGGTGCACCCTTAGTTGGCAGGCTGGATCCTGGGGGGGCTTGGAACCCTAAAAAAGCTAAAATTGAGCAAAGGTTACCACCCTCAAACCATCTTTAAAAAAGGCTGTAAAAAGGAGAAGTGGGATCAGGAAGCATGGTGATGTTAGGAGAGATACCACATGACACAAGGGAAAAACACCATGAGACAGAGTGCCTTGATGGACTCACCAAAAGGAAGGCCTTGAGATGACCCATAATTAGATTTTGTGGGGAAGTTTAACCTCAAGGACATGACTGGTATTCCTGATAGGGTATGGCAAGGTGAAAATGCTCAAGACCTCTACAGAGGTTGAGTCGGAGGATTTTGGCATGGTTTGGATTTCAGACTAGATTGTGGTAGCATGGAGCTAAACTGATTTCTATCGATGTCTTCTCCCTGCCTGCCTCAGGGACCCTGAGGTGAGGTTGGACAGAGAGTGGAGCCCCTGCTCTGGGATCTATTCCCCTGGTTCGTGAACTTTTAGTAGCTCTTCTAGGGGATGACTACATACACACATACACACCACACACCCCTCTGCTGGTTAAAGGAAATTCCTTTAACATTAATTGCTTTTATTGTTTAAAGGAATAACTTATGTTAACACGGTGTTAATAACTGAATATTCGTTTTTACTTTTCAAGTCTGGTTGTTTTAAGGCAAAGTCATTTGTGATGCTGTATCAAAGTTTCTACTGCTTAGCAATGCAAAGATAGATTTCTGGTTAACTGCAAATTTTCTGAAAATGGCTATTTCAAAACCCATTTAGCAAACTACCTAATACTTGTTAAGTGCATTGTGGTCTCATTGTTTAATGAATATTATAGCAAATGTTATCTATAGCTTTCCTGAAGTACTTAAAGCAGGATTTCAACCCAACAATCCTGCATCTAATTTTGGCCAGGCTCATTGAGATGAGAATACTGCTCTGAGTTTTGAATTTAGGAATGATTATCTGAATTTAATTTAATAATCCATCATTTGAGAGAAATAACATTGTTTCTCAAACGGATTCTTGAGTTTGCTATAAAATAGGGATAAATGGTCAATAGAAACCATAAGCACAGTTCAAGTATGTAATAACTTGCTGTTTTCCATCTGAAAATATGAAGTCATTATATCTTATATTATATCTTATAATTTAGCTTAGTCATCTATCTGACTAGATGTATATGCCTGCATGAAATAAGATCCTTAAAGGATTTTATGTAAATGTAGAAACAATTGATAAAACTATCTGAAGGACCTGTTATTTTATTGATTATTGAAACTAAAGCTGAAATATTTTTCATATAGTTTAGAAAAGATTTTAGTGTACTCAAGTTTTCTTAAGAGGGATGTAACATGGCATATTTTGTTATATCAGTGGGAAAGTCACTTTTATTTAAGTCTGTTTTGGAAAGGAACTGGAACTGGCTGGCTACATTAGCCTCAGCTCTGGAGATCAATGTTTGCCTTTCATGGCAGGGATTTCAAAATCTAGGGATTTTAGTGGCATGTACCTAAGTCTGGAAGTTCTGCAAATTTCTCAGGGATGAGCATACCCCAATCTTGGATGGTATTATGGGGGCAACACTCATACCTGCTTTGTCTGGGAACTGAGTGGACCTGTGCACTGACCCAATTGGCTATTCTTTTTTTTGCCATTTGCCTGAATCATATGACTTTATTCAAGGACTTCTTACTTCAAATAGATTGGATCATGATTTTTTTTATGTTAAAATACTTGAAAAGTCAAATATATGTATACATATTTCCATATTTATCTTGCTGTGCAAGAACAATCGTTACCCACATGAACAAAAAATATCTGAGAAAGGAAACCCAATGCAAGCAAACATCGATAGAGATCATGGAAATGATATGTTGTGGTCCACATTTCATATCCCTCTCTCTGGGTGTATATGGCTTTCTTCACTGAACAATTGGAACTGGTTTGAAACATTTCATTGTTGAAGAGAACCATTTGGCTATACCTCTTATCCTGGCATTTGATAAAGAAAGTAAGACTGAATAAGGAAGAATTAAGTGAAGGTAAGTAACTGATGAATTCAAGGCTAGAAATCTAATTCTGGATTTGTGTCATTATTACTCTGGTGAGTAAATATTATTGGTTAAATTACACTGAGAAGCAATGAAAGGAATAGCAGAATAATTAGATGACATTAGCAGACTGTCATGGAAAAATAGAATGACACTAGAAAGGTTATTGGCAAAAAGGAGGAAATGTGTCACTCCTAGTTCAGCCCTGTTAGAAGAATTTCCAGAGAATTTAGGAATTAATTATCCATCCTATGTAAGGAGATCTGAGTAGAAGTTACTAGACTTTTATGAAGTGGAATGTAAAAAATTAAACAAATTTGAGGGATTAAAAGAGGATATGGAAACCAAATTATTAAAAAGAAAAAGGGGAAAATTGTAAGAAATGGGTGGGCATTTTGGTTTCCACAGTTATGAAAATCAAAATGTTGAAATGAAACTTAAATTAGAACATTGAAACTCACAAAGACATCAAAGAATAATCAAGGTTGGAGGTTATCTTCCCCCAAAAGAATGTAACCTCCTTGGGAACAAGGACTCACTTTTGTGTTTAGTGCTGGTGGCCTGATATTTGAAAAGAATCTTTTGTTCTTTACCCTTAGCCCTCCTTGGTAACCTTGCCCCCTCCAGAATGGAAGCTCCTTTGGGGCAGAGCCTGAATATATGAGGGGTGGAGATTCATGTCACATAACTTCTGAAACATCCAATTAATGAAGAATCAGCACTTGTGCTTCAGAATAGGAAATAAAATGCAGCCTTTGGAGTTTCAAAGGTGTGTCTACTCACCTAGACACCCATTACTGCAAGAATGTAAAATAAATCTTTCCTGCATTCATCAGTGAGTCAGTGGAGTTCTTGGTAAGGTATTTTGTTTCTTACATAGACATATACAGGTATACATACATACATATATATATATACACATACATATGTGTATATATAAAGCAAAACACATACACAAAAGATATTGAAAATGAGAGGAAGGCACTAGCAACTGGGAAGGTGGGGGAGAGGGATAGGAGAAGGATCAGAAAAAGTGTCACACAGAAAGCAATTGATCTAATTTCTTTTTTTTTCTTCATTTTATTTTTTTTCTCTCTTTTAAAATAACTTTCTGAGGTCATATTTGAACTCTATCAGGATGGGTGCTCTATCCACTGTGCCACCTAGCTGCCTGTGATATCTCATTTCCTAAATAAATTTGATTGATATTCTATTTTTTAATGTAAAAAATAGAAATCTCATTTTTTTAGTTTTTTAAGAAGAAAAAGTCAGCAAAACTATTGATCTGATTCTTGATGGAAATTAATGATTCCAAAAGAAGCAGAAGTGAAGTAGAAATTCATTTCAAACATGGAAGGTGACTGTGAAGAAGAGGACAGCCAAAGCAAAGGAATGGAGGTGGGAGATGAGGACAAAGAAGTACTTTTTTTTGAAAGGTCTAGCAAGCAAGCTAAATTGGCTAGAATTTACAAGTGTGAGGAGCAATATTCTGTGTATGAAGACTGGGAAATCAAATCAATTCAGCATCTATTATGTGCTGAGTATTATACCAAGCATTTAAGATAGAAAGTAGGATAAAAAACAGTCCTTCTCAAGGAACTTAAGAGTCTAATGGGGAAGCCTCTATACAATATGTAGAAACAAGATATATACAGAATAAATTGGAGATTATCACAGAAGAAAGACAGTAGCATTAAGGGGACCAATGAAAGTTTCTTATAGAAGGTGGGAGTTTGAGTTTCAGACATTTGGGACTGCCAGTAAAAATGCCCCGAATTGGAAGACAGAGTATCTCTGGAAAGATAGGACATGGCCTAAGATATGAAGAGGGCTTTCAAATCCAAAGTTTTGTTTATTGCTTTTGTTTTTACTGCTTTTAATCCTAGAAGGAATAGACGGCCACTGTAGTTTTTTTTTTTTTTAATAAGGTGGTAGTTTGGTCAGATCTATGCTTTAAAAACACTTTGACTTCCAAGTGGAGAATAGACTGGAGAGAGTAAGGACTTGATGTACAAAGTGATGAAATTTTGAAACTGTAATGGTGACAGTATCAGAGGAAAGAAGAGAACATATTTGAGAGATGTTACCAAGAGCCAAATGATAAGTCTTGGTAAAGACTTCAAAGGGTGAGAGTGAGGAATAGAGGATGACATCCTGGTCAAGAGAGATGGTCAAGATGGACTGAGAGGAAGAAAGAGGGGGAAATTCAGGACAAGATAGAGGAGGATGATTAGTTTAATTTGGGAAATATTAGGTTTAAAATTATCTATATGGCAATCAGTTTATTTTTTTTTTGCTTTTTGCTGAAGCAATTGGAGTTAAGTGACTTGCCCAGGGACACACAGGTAGGGAATGTTAAGTGTCTGAGATCGGATTTGAACTCAGGTCGTCCTGACTTCAGGGCTGGTGCTCTATCCGCTGCACCACCTAGCTGCCCCGATAATCAGTTTGAGATGTCCACGAGGCAATTAGCAATGTGAGATTGGAGTCTAGGAGAGAAGTTCTGAGAGAAATCTGCTCCCAAACATGCTGTCTGTTTTAACCCTGTAACATCTGGATCCTTTTCTCAATTCCCACAATCATGTATTCTCTGTTTACTCATAGCTTCCTAAATATTCTTCTTGCTTTCCACTTATCCCCTCTCTACTTTCCCTTTACATTGTTGTTCTACAAAGCTTCCTAACACATTTCTCTAGTCATGCCACTTTTCTACTCAAAAATCTTTAGTAACCTCCTTCCCCTATTGCCAGTTGAATTAATTCTTTTTCACACAAACTTCCTCATAAACTCTACATTTCCACAAGTTATTCTCCCTGTCTTGTTGTGACTTTTCTTTATCTCATGTACTTGCATGAATACAGAATACCAGAAAAGCTCCACCTGCACCTTCATCTCCTTGTGTTTTCTTATTCTACCTTCACTAGTTTCTCCCACTCCTTCTTCAAGGCCCAAGTCACATGTTACTTAATATATGGAGCTTTCCTTAATTTTTTTTTTCCTTTCTCCAATGCAAGTAGTCTGCTCCTCTCCAAACTGATCATAAATTTTTTCTTTAGATCCATCCTTTGCACTTATATAACTTTCTTTTATGTTACTCACCCTTGATCAAATCAGATCAAATCAGTCAAATCAGACTTTCTCTTTTATAATAAATAATTGGGCCAGTGCTTTTCATAACATTAGAATGTCATTCTCTTAAGAGGAATCTAAATGTTGAATCCTACTAAACATGGGTATTTTGCACATAGTATTACTTAGAGTAGACTAGTTGAACATTGCATAATAATCAGACCTCTTGATTTAACATATACATATATTTGTTAATGGAGGGCTTCTATTTGGTGGAAGGGAAATTAGTGAATAATAAGAGAAATACAAAGCAAAGAACATCAACAAAACATTTTAAAATGTACAGAAAAAAGGTGAAGGGAAACAAAGAATAATATTTTTAAATATCAATATGTGTTTTTTAAACAACTTTGGAACAAGTTATTTTTATAATATCTACTTTCTTGTTTTTCTGTCCAATTTGTATGTATGTTCATTGACAATTAAGTTTACAATAAAACACATTTGAAAATGAAAATTTGTCATTAGGGCCTACTGAAATATATAAAGAAGTTGAAGGACTTGAGTGTCTACATAGATACCTATCTACATTAAAGGTTACAATATTTGATAACAATTGTCCCATAGAACGTTGGATTTGTTAATGCTATACTTTTCACAAAAACCAAAAGAATTTTATTTTTATTCACATGACCTTATGTGCTATAGACTTAGCTTCCAAATGTATGATATACATAACTCACAGCACAACCATCATGGCCTAGCAGTGTACTTAAGACCTTAATCTTTTAATGTCAGTGTTATAGTCAGAGCAACATGTATGCTAAAAGAGACCAAATGAGGGCCTGACAAGATAAAAGCAGGGAAAGGGAGTGAAGTATGAAACAGGAGGCAAACTAGCTGAGGAGATAAGGGAGAGATAATAATATATTGATATGGCATTTTACAATTGATAAAAGTGATTTAATCATTACCCTGTGGTGAGTATTCCAAATTTATAGCAAAGGAGACCAGGCTTTTACTTTGTTCTCTATCACTTCTCCAAAAATGAAGGATGTCTACCTAACCAAAAGCTTCCACTCCTACCCTTTAAGCCATACTCTATCTTGATAAATCAACAATAAAATAAGGATATTACCTAGAAAATAATAAGTAGTTGATAAGTGTCTATATAGTAAACAGAATAAAATTGACCAACTCTGAGACCCCATTCCAATTTCCTTGACTGGCAATCATCTTCCTAATATTCTAACATTTTGATCAGTGTGGGATAATTTGATTTAGGGCATTTGTTTCTTTCCTTTTATGAACCAGAGATATGCTTTGTGACTTTGCATAAAGCATCTCCCAGGCTTAAAATGTGTTTTCCTCACCTGACTTTAAGAATCCTTACCTCTCCATTTAAGGTTTAACACAAATGCCACCTCTATTCATAAGAACTCATTATACATGGAATGGGAGGTAGGGAATATTATACAAATATAGGATGTTCCACGAACTTTCAGATGAAGTTACTATCATTAATTTTGCTTCTTTTGCACTATTACAAGAGATGTCTGAGAAATAGTGCAGTGGAAAAGGTTCTTTCTTGTCCTGGAATCAGAAAGTTATGAGCTCAAATTCTTTCACTTACTCTATGACCCTGGGCAAGTCACTTAACCCCATTTACTTCAGTTTCAATTGTAAAATGGAGATGTGTAGAGTGTTTTAGAAGCTATGAGAAGGATGGATTGGAGAGAGAAGATTGTAGCCAGGAAACAATTGAGAAGGTTATCAACAGTACTTCAAGTGAGAAGTGATGATAAACAAAAGGGGCAACTGTGAGTTAAGAAAGGGAGGGTACTGAAAATATAGTGGAGATAGAATGGAAAAATTTACCATTTGATAGGGAAAATACAGTGGGAAAAAATTGAGGACAACTCTCTTCCTTGTATAAGATTGGACATTTTCACTGAAAGTTCTCCATGCCTGGAATTCTCTCACTCCTCATCTCCATTCCTTGGTCTCCCTAGATTCTCTGAATCTCAACTTCCACAGGAAGCCTATCCTGACCCCTCAATTCTAGTGCCTTCCCTTTGAAATCATCTCCAATTTATCTTGATTCTATATGACCATTTGATATACTATCTCCTCTCTTTATACTTCAAGCAGAGACTTTTTTAAAATTTCTTGACCTTTCTTTATATTCTTTTAGTACAATGTTTGGCGCATAGTAGATTGATTGTTGATTCACTAACAGAAATAGCTGTTTTTTTGCCTATTGCTTTCTGTGGCCATCCTAGGACACAGTAGTAAAAGATGTTTTCAAAGTAACAAAGCTCTTAATAGTACCAATGACAATGTTGTGACCGTGTATTGGAGTAATAAATTTTTCAAGAGGCAAAGAAAAGATCCTTAGGCCATTTGACTGGCTGCAAAGTTGAGGACAGAAGCAAAAGGTATACCTACAAAATCAGTGCTATCTAGAGGATCAGAGGAAGAAGATTCAGACTTGATCTTTCAAAGGAAGTACCCAGTACAGTTTTAGGAATATAGATTGAAGGGGTGAAACAAAGGAAAAAAGGTGAGATCCAGCATGACAGGTGATACAATGAATAGACAATATACTTCTGAATTAATGGTAAAGGCACATTGATATTGATGCGATGTAACCCCCATGCCCAACAAGTGATTGATTCAAAAATACAAAGGCTCTTCAGCAATTTGTCATTCCTCATTTACATCTGGTATACTTTTATCATTAGTTAATTCATGGAAAGCTAGACTTCAGAATGTTAGCACTTAGGCTGCACATGGATAATCCACTGGATCTGGAGTCAGGAATATCTAGGTTCAAATGTTACCTTAGATGTAAATATAAATACAATAGCCAATTCACTTTTCTGTTTCTTTATCTAAAGAATAGCAGCATCTGCATCAGAGTTATTGTGAGAATAAAATGAGATAAAGTACTTTGCAAACATTTAGTACTTACATAAATGTTAACTGTTATTTCTTCATAAAATTAGAATAATTTCATAGATATCATGACCCGAGTTTAAATCTAGCTTCAGATACTTACTAGAAGTGTGACTCTGGGCAAACAATTTAACCCTGTTTGCCTTAGTTTTTTCATCTGTAAAATAAGCCGGGGAAGGAAATGGCTAAACCACTCTAGTACTCTTGTAAAGAAAACCCCAAATGGGATCAGGAAGAGTTGGTCATGTCTGAACAGCTGCCCAACAAACAGCTTATAAAAACTCTCATCACAAGTTACCACAAAGGAGTTGGAATGCTGTGAAATGTAAGTGAATATACTTCAAAAGTTTGGGAAGGTTTCTTAGAAAGCAGAGGACTGATATAGGGGACATGGGTATTAGAGGCAGTAGATGGACACAACTAAAATCTGGCACAGGTATAAATCAAGACCAATTTCAGTTAAATTATATTATGCAAATTAGCAAACTGCTGACTTGGCATAGGTATAAATTAAGACCAGTCAACAGTTTGCTAATAGATTACATATGAGATATGGAAAGAATTTTAGAGGTTACTACCTCATTTTACATCATGATTTTTACAGATGATCTATTGCTAAGAAATATAATTTAAAAAATAAAATCACATATAACCATGAAAGTTACAGGAAATACTATCTTCTCTACATGATCATAGTAAATAGTCTAGAAGACATTCACAATGTGTAAAACAGCAACATATCGCTGACAAGTGCTTACCTTCTAGAAAGAATAAAGGGTTTCAAATATAAGTTCAAATTAAACCCTTGACTTCTTGCACATGCAGGTGAGATAGTCACTAACTTCAGTGAGAGTTTGGTTCATATATTAGGCCTAAATAACTGGGTCATTGAGTCATTTAAAATACAGAGAGCCTTCTGAAAGCAGAATAATCAATAGTGGAGCAATATGTTTCAGGGGAGGGGGAAGACATATCCAATACAGAGTGGAAAGTGACTTTTTTTTTTAACTTTTATAAGTTCAATGCCAAAATTATGATTGCTTAATTGAATTATTAAATTTGAGCTATTTTTTCATATTTTTTGGTGCTTGGATGCTTATTCAGTTTAAGGTAGCTGTTGCCTTAAAATCCTCTTATAATTATACCACTAGCTCTGATTTGGTCTAATCTATTATTTGACAATATAGATAAGTAGATAAGGTAATAACTTGTTATAAAAGTAATTCTCCAGACTGATTTATAATAAATTCTATTTCAGATAGTAAGGAAGTAATTCCATACATAAAGTAAAATGGGGGTAAATTTATAGTCTTTTCTGTATTTTGATGACTTCCAGTATTGGCATCTATCCATTTTTCCCATCTCTCACCTTTCCAATCATATTCTTTCAGGATCTTACCCTCCAATGTGTATTGCCATCAAATTAAAAATATTGTTTTCCCTAGTTGGAATGTATAAGTATTAGAATTAGAACAAAGTAAGATAATGATTAAATCAATATATCCCCAAAAGACTTCATATTCCTAGTCCGACAATAACTTTCAGGTCTCAAAAATTTTGGAGCATCTTTAATAACTGCATGAAAAATTTAGGCAACAGAATTTATAAGTGTTTGCTTCATGACAAAGAACTCAAAAATATCTAATAAAATAGGAGGGATTATATTTTCAAATATTTATGTCCATATGATTTTATACTTAATATAATTTTAAATGATTATTGTATCAAATGAAAAATAAAGCTGATTAATGGCTGTGAGAAATGGATATTTGTTTTCCAGTTATGAAAATTAAATTAGAGAAATGAAACTTACAATTAGAAAAGTGAAACCAACAAGGAAGTCGAGGAATAATCAAAGGTGGAGTCTATCTTCCCCCAAAAGAACCTATGCTCTTTGGGGGCAGGGATTGACTTTTGTAATGAGGAGTGGTGGTTTAAGATTTGGAAAAAAATCTTTTATTCTCTGCCCTTAGCCCTCCTCCCTTCTTCCAGCTATAATAGAAGCTCCTTTAGGGGCAGAGACTAGCTATGAAATGAGGGGTGGAGATTCATGTCTTGTAACTTCTGTAACATCTCATTAATGGAGAATCAGGGGAGGGACTTGTCCTTCAAGATGAGAAATAAAATGTTTCAAAGGTGTGTCTATTCACCTAGGCACCCGTTCTTAAAAGGATGTAAAATAAATCTGCCCTGCATTCATCAAAGGAGTTCTTGGTAAGATATTTTGTTTCTTACATGGCCTGCCCCTAGAGATTATTCTGTCCTTTGTTCCATTATATTTATCTCCAAAATGTTCATCTTCAAAGTGAGGTGAATGAATTTTTAATGACAGGATTTACAAAGTATTTAACTTGGAGGAAAAGAAGGGCCAAAAGGTAAATTAACCATCATTTTCATGTACAAAAATGAAGAAATTCCTAACTTCTAAAAGTAAAGATAGCCTTAGTAATTTAAGTTACTCAGAATATCACCTGGAATTATTTGAGAAAATATTTGCTTTTGAATTATTTTGAGTCAAATTATCATTTATCTGTGTAACTATTCAAAGTAATTAAAAAAACAAAAACATTTTATGTGAAATCCTATGAAACATTTGTTTCATATGTATGAAACTTTGAAAGCCTGAACTACCATGATTCCAGAGGACCAAGTACCACTTGGTTTCACATACAATTTAAAAATGGGAAATACTTGTTTGACTTTGCACAATATAAAAATTTTCCTTTGGTGGGGTAGGGAGGTGGATAGGATGCAATGGAGAAAAATTAAATGCTATTCAATAAAAAAAATGAAAAAAATACATAGTCCTGTGAAATAAACCTGGTAGTCTTTTTTTTTCCCCAAATAAAGTTTTCCATAAAGAAATACCAGAATAGGATGATGACAGATAGTTAGACCTGGAGTCAGAAGGTCTGAATTAAAATCAGGTCTCAAGAACTTTACCAGCTGTGTGGCCCTAAGGAAATTATTTGTCTGCCTCAGTTCCCTCATCTATAAAGTATAAATAAAATGAGATATTTAAAAAACATTTTTTCTAAACTTTAAAGCACTATATAAATATTATTAGAGCAGAAAATAATTCCAAAAGTCAGTGCAAATTTGCCTTTGCTATTTGAGCAAGGAGCAACTTACTAAACTAAGGCTCCCTGCCCTATAACTAAAGGGTAGGCAAACCTGCATTCCTAGATTTATACCTGTATTCTATAGAGAAAGTATGTGAAGCTTTAGGAAGCCCTGATTGGGAGTGTTAATATTGTTATTACAAACTAGGTAATGTGACTGTCATACATTTCTTATAGAATGTTAAAAGTTAGAAGGGACCAAAGAATTCATCTAGTCTAACATTCTTGCTTTTAGATTAGGAAACTAAAGTCCAGGGAAAGGATATGACTTGTCCCAACATGACAGAATGAATTAACAAACCTAAATAAGAAAGCAGTATTGTTTTTTTAAACACAATCAAGCTTAAATAATCCAGAGGGTCATATGAACACAGAGACCCAGGTTATAGCAATGAGAGAAGGATGCAAGAGATTAAATTCTATGAAACTCTTCACCCTTCCCTCTCCTGCACTCCACCATCTAGAACAATCAGAAACAGCACCTCTTAACCTTTGTTGGACTTTCAGCAGGGATGTACTGCACCATTCTCCCAATAATCAATTGCAAAAAGTTTGATTGCAACCATTTACACCTCTGAGGCTAGAAATTAGGTCTTGATTTATTTGGGGCTTTTTTGGGTTGCCTTAAGAAAGTGAGAGAGAAAATGTTATCTTACAAATTAAACATATAACTGTGTTAAACTAACTCCCTCTAACCCCAAACTCCTGGAGCCAACTGTTCCATTAACAATGCACTTAGAGCTTCCCCAATTGTAAAGAGAAAACTCATCCACAAATGGCTATATCTCGGTGGCCAGATGTCAGGTACCAAGTAGGTGGTTCTCAAAATAAGGACAAAGGCTGGAGCTGTGACTTCATTGCTATATGGAATTTCCATCTTCTAATACAGGTTAGCCCTTTTATCTAAAACTTCAGAGTTTGAGAGAGCTGCCTAACACCAATATTTAAGAATGTACTGATAAATTTTTAGCAACTGGCTCTCCAAACATGACATACTTTAAAATTTAATCTGCATTGTGTAAAATTTTCTTCATTGCTTTCTCCATTACTTTATTACTGGTTGTAGATAAATCAGCAAAACAATAAATCAAGTCCAGATTTCTAGTATTTGCCAATATCCACATTGTAAATGAAAATTTAAAAATCTGTTCTACAGAGTGTACTGGAGCTAGCTTCAGCACACCCCAGAACATGACTTGTCCAGAGGCACAGAGCCAGGATTTAAGACCAGCTCTCTATACACTGTTATATTTGGAGGGAGGAGGAGGAGGAGGAGGGGAGAAAGAGAAAAGAAATGGAAAAAGACATAATTCTTTTGTTTATGTACCCTCTAGCAAGCTACCAAGGTTTGAATCTGTTATTTATCTAAGGAAAGACAACCCAAGCTTCTTGAATATTGTACTTTATTGGAGGGTTACGAACAAGAGTGCAAATCTTGAAATCACTCTCATTTATTGAAACTAACAATAAGTTTATTATAAATAAACAAAACTGCTCAGTGCAAATCAGTGCCTACCATTTTTACTTCAATGATGCTCTAGTATAAAAGAGTATTTATGCCTTTAGACAAAAGTGGCTCCCACATTATATGAGAACAAAAATCGCTTCAGATAGAATGAACAATGAATAGATGGGCTGTGTTCAGGCTCATACATGAAGAATCTAGAGATCAAGAAGAGAGTGGAGTGGATGCACATAATAATTCTATGAAATATCATCTAAATAAAAACTTATTACCAATATTTTTCTCCATTAAATTCATGTTTATTGTTTTAAGTTTTTTGTTTGTTTTATCACAGTGGAGATTAATTAGGCTTAATCATCCGGTCAGTGCTTGTACTAGCTACTTTCTTCAATATCAATAACAGTAAAACCAAGTCATTCATACACTCTAAGTTCTATTACCACCTCACCAATCATTGCCTGTGCATAAGCATGCTCTTTTAATTGTCTTGTTAGGCTAAGATTATAAGAAAAAAAAGGAAAAAAGAAAAGGGGAAAAAGCATAGCTATACTAAGCTTATTTAGAATACTATTTCTTCAAGTATTCAGAAAGCAGCACACTTGTCTGCACTGTACATCAGAAACCTTTTTTATGACATGAACTTGCACAATGGGCTGGTGGCTCCTGGTGGAACTGGTAATGAAATGTCATGTCACTGTGTATGATGATGATTCTTCCATACTCATCTAATTTTCATAACATTTCCCATGTTAGTGAAGAACACTGGATAAATGGTTCTTTTCCCTTCCCTTGGTGAGAGATGGGATTTAAAACTATATATAAATAAAGCATATACTCAGCATCTGTAGTGCAAACACCAAGTAAACAAAAATGACATGGAAATATACATATAGTTGCCAACCTTGACAGGTTTCAGCAGGAAGAATGGTTTTGGTTCTGCCTAATTTCCTGCATCCCTGTTCTCAATTCGATAGTGTTGATTTCCCATGTCAGTCACAGTGATTGAAAAAAGACTGCCAAGGGAAGAAACGCAATTGGGATCATGTTGGGAAAAGAAAGACATGATCTCCATGGTCTTTATGTATGGTACACAGGGTTTGATTTTAAGCCTCTTGTCGAAAAGCAGTTCCTTTTTGTTACTTTTTTGTTACTTTGTTACCTTGACTAAAAGAACTAGACATGTTGTTTTGAGAGCATGAAATATTGGCCATCATGTAATGAAGATAGTGTGATTCAAACCAATATAAGGAACAAAGAAGATGTTAACTTTTTTCTCTCAGTATAGACGTATTGAAATGGAACAGATTTTAAGTATAAATACCCTATTTTAGGAAACGCATGAAATATTTCTTATATACCAATTCTGCCCCTCCAAAAATAAAAAAGGAATATAAGACAAAAATAGAGAGAGAAGAATGAAGAGAAAGATAGGGAGAGAAGGAAGAAAAAGAATGGGGGAGAAGAGAAAGAGATGGAAAGAGACAAGAGAGATAGAGACAGAAACCCTCTTCTTTCACAATGCTATGTAAACAACAGTCAAGCTTTCTGCAAGGACATTGTTGTCAAGAGTTTCATTTCTTCTTAATTATATATTTTCAACACATCTATGCTATTTGTTGAAATAATTTTTTAAATCCCACAAAATTTGTCCAGAAAAAAGTTATTTGGTAAATGGAAAACACAAGAAAAAAACCAAATATGTGTACATCTATTAAGTGATGATCATTTATACCCTTACTTAATTTCACGTTTTCAATAGCAGAGGCCAAAAGATTCATATATAGTAAAAAGATCATTGCTACTTCAATTTCTCCTCAATTTAGGGAGGAAACATTCTTTCATAGTAGTATTCTGAATCTAAATTTCTGGGTGCCAAACATGCTGGAATCATGCCTTATTCTCAATCTCATTCTTAGGTGTGTTGTAACTTCAACAAATTTAATATGCAGCTAGCTGAAATTCTCTCAATTAAGGGAAAAGCATTAAAAAGCTAAACTAAACTTAAAAAAAAACAAGCTTTTTTGAGGACAAAAAAAATTTTCTTCTCTCGATCATATACACTCTAGTTTTAAAACTAAGAACTTTTAGGGTCATTGAACTGATTCAAAGAATTAAGGTTGCTAAAAAGATTTCAGTGCCAAAATAACCTCTATTCAGTATTAATAAAATACATTTTTACATTTTAGATTTGTGCTTTTTTAAAAAGGCATCTTAGTTATGTAGAATTTCATCCTGTAAGATTACATAGGGGACTGTTAGAATTATTTACTGAGGTTTTCCTGTAAGAAGCTGTTAGACTAAGCTACAATGATAAAAATTCAACTATTGAACTGATTCCTTGAGATAACTAGGTGGGGATGGCTCATTTCACCTTCTTGTCATGTTTAATGTGGCCATTTCTTTTATATTTGCCATTGGGGATTCCATTGTGGTAATGTCCATTAACAGTGCAATGCTCATTTCTAGGCCAGAGACACGTGCTATGTTTATAGGTGAATTTGACCATCCTTGTGAAAATGAAGTAAAGTAAGGCAGCACAAAGTAACAGCACAAAGACAATATCCAATAAAAAATATTGAGAGAAAGAGATGCGGTGGACAGCAGCCCGTAGGTGGTGTGCTCCATTATGACGGAGAATGTAATCAATCCAATAGACAGTTCGATTGACAGGGTGACTAGGCTGATCCTTGTGAATTTCTGACAACTTCTGGGCACGTGCACGGTAGCTAAATGGCAATAAGTGAGGAGAAAATAAAGTTTAAAACATTAATATCCCATATTCTTGACATAATTTGTCTAAACTGAACAATGTATAAGTACACCATATGTGGGAAAGAAGATAAAACAGGATGAGACTCACTCTATTGCTGTAATACTTGAACAAGACATGATTATGGTAGCTTTACCTAACAAGAATAATACACTAAGCCAACAAGTGCTAGTGGTATCTTACTAGGTTTCTTGGCTTGCCTGGGATTTAGGATAATAATTTGAGATAGCTTCTCAAAATGTGTAACTAAATTATTATAGTATTCCCATGACAATTTTTTTTTAAATGCTGGTAGTCTTATTTGCACTGGACCAATAGATTATCCCTCTGTCAGCCCCTATTCTATTTCTTACTTTCAATCTCTCCTCTAGCAGCTCAGTTTCAACAGCCTACAAATATATTCGTGTCTTCCTGAAAAAAAAAAAACAAAACAAAACAAACAAACAAACAAAAAACCTCACTTACACTTTCCAGCCCTGATATTATTCCATATCTCTTCTGCCCTTTGCTGTTAAACTCAGTGAAAAGACGGTTCTCTACAATGTTTTCACTGTCTTTTTTTTCCCTCACTCTCTTAATCCCTTTAATCCAACTTAATCCAACTTCCTATATCACCATCCCATCAAACCTTTTTTCTCTAAAGTTACCAAAGATCTTAGTCACCAAATATAAAGATCTTTTCTCAATCCTCATTTTCTTCAACCTCTCCTAAGCCTTTGATACTTTTAATTAATCTCTCGATATTTTCTTCTCTCAAAATTTTTGGGATACTGCTCTCCCCTGATTCTCCTTCTACCTATCTGACCCATTATCCTTTGTTGGATTCTATTCCAAGTACAATAAATATCCCCTGCAGTTCTGTCTTTATTTACCATTTTATTTTCTCCCTCTACACCACTTTACTTGGTAATCTGACCAACTCCCAAAAATTTAATTATCATCTCTATGTTAATGATTCTCAAATCTGCCAATTCTGCTACAAACTCTGATGCCCTCCAATCATGCATCTCCAAATTCATTTTATATATCTCAAGCTACATGTTCAGTAGACATCTTAAACTCAACTTGTCCAGAGTTATCTTTCTTTTCCCCCCAATCCTCCTTTCTCTCCGAATTTCCCAATTACTGTGGAGGATAACACCCGCCCCCAGTACCTCAGGCACCTAAGAGTTATCATGATTCCACACTATCTGTCACCTCCACTATGTAATCTGTTGTTAAGAGTCTGTTGATTTTACCTCTGCAAAATCCCTCAAACATGTTTCCTTCTCTTATCTAACACTGCCACAACTCTGGTGCAAGTGTTGATCAACTTATATCTGAATGACTATAATACCTTGGTGGTGGGTCTGCCTGTCTCAAATCTCTCCCCATTCCATTTCATTCTCTATTCAGTGACAGTTCTGACCATGTCAGTATCCCCCAACTCCACCTCATGCCCTTATGCCCTCAATAAGCTTCAACAAAAGATCACCTCTAGGATCAAATAAAAAATGCTCTGTTTCTCATTCAAAACTCTTAATAATCTATACCTCTACCACCTTTCTAATCTTCCTAAACCTTATTCCCTGATACTTGCTCTTCCATCCAATAACACTGGCCTCATGGCTGTTCCATAACAAGATACTTCATCTCCTGTTTCCAGGCATCCTGTATCTACTTTGTTTTGCATATATTTATTTGCATATTGTCCCCCATTGGATTTTAAGTTACTTGAGGACAGAGGCTGTCTTCTGCTTCTTTCTGTTTTTTTTTTAAAAACACATAGCACAATGGGTGGTACATAGCAGGCACTTATTATTTATTGATTAATACACTGGACCTGTGATTTTATCAATATGGGAACTCCTAAAAAGGAAACTTCTTCTGTCAAGGCAGATCATCACCTAAGTATACTCAATACTAGAGACCTAGAAAATGAATTTTAATCATTTATTTGTAAATAATTAATAATAAAATTTACCCTCAAATATAATTAATATCCTGTTGCTAAAAAATGAAATTAAGTCCCCTTCTCTGGAGAGGATTTCTTTTCAGAAGGTTCTGACAACTGATATCACAAGATGGGTGCAAGACAGCATAATCCAGGACATTTTGGATAAGTCATTTCATCACTTGTCTAACCCTATTTCCATATTTATAAAATAGGGTTGACCAACTTTCAGGTGAAGCAGTTTCTTCTGACTAGTACCTTCACTGTAATGTACAGTCTTAAGAGAATTATACAGAACCATGAAAGGTTAAAGTCATTTACTCAGTCAGAGTCAGAGTCAGGATATGTCAAACTAGTGATCTGAACTTATTATAGGCTTAGAATCCAGTTCTCTATATTTCTCTATTTACCATGCCAAGCTGCCTTTAACTGTAAAATAGGATACTATTGTACCTCCCTTACTGTTTTCTCTTAGTTCAAATCTTTTTAAATTATAAAGACTTATTAAAAATGCAAACATTCGTCTACTCAAATGAGGCTGAGAGTACTAGTCTCTTCTTCGATGATTATTTATCCCTAAGTCATTTGGGTTCATACTAGTCTCAAACTGTTACAGTGATTTTGAGACAACTCATCTAGAGTAGAATGTTATTCTCTGAGGACAAAGAATGTTTCATTTCTGCTTTTGTATACTCAACACCTAGAACATTGCCTTGATCACAGTAGGCACTTCTTAATCAAGATTCAGTGGATAAAAAATTCTTAGATGGTACAGTGAGTGACTAAACCAATTTGCTAAAGTAAATCTCTCTATATCAGTGATGACAGCCTCTTCACTGCTTAAAACAATTTCTGAAGCCGAGCTCAGTCTTGAATTTGGAGAGTGCTAATTACCTGAAACCTTGTGCCACATATTGACAACTTCCCTCTTCGTTAAGCTGATATGGATCTAATGAGAAAGTGAAGAATTTTCAGGCAAGAGAGCTCCAATCTCAAGAGTTTCACCCACTGGGAAGAGTCCACAGAAGCCCTCTGGCTCAAAGTCTCAAAATTTCAAATGCTGTAAATAGCTTATTCACTACTCAGTAAATGGTCACACACTGCTTTAAAATTTACACATTGTTCACAAAATTCTTCATTGTAGAAAAAATCACAGATGTTTCAAAGTCAGACTTTGAAAGGAAGGGGAATGTAAATGGAATTGTAAAAGCTGCTTGATCTAGAACTTCAAAAATATCCTTACATGCAATGAGTGTTTCTAGACTTACCTGGTAGAGTAGGACTCAGCTGGGCTTACTGACAATGGAGATACTTATTAATTGATTCTTCTTCCAAAACTACAGAATTAGTTCTGTCTCAGAGGCATCACCCTTTAACCTCTAGGAAAGCCTATGGCATAGAGAAAGATGCCTACAAGAGACTACATTTACACATACAAAATCTGGATGAAAATTTCTTTGGGAAATTAGAACCAACATAAAGTTTGTAAGCTGGAGTCAGGGCCTTAACAAAATGCTATGCAGGACAGCAAGAAAGAGAATTACTCATCTGGATACCTTTAGAATAAGTTAGAACAAATTATTAGGACAGGCCCAAGGGTAAGAAACTATCCTTGCTTGGTCCTGAATGTGAGGACACTTTCCTTATTATCTCTCCTTAAAAGGCAACAAGAAATGTGTTGCCTGAGTTAGGACTTTGCCCTTCACTGCATGTCATAATGCATGTAATTACTCTGAAAAGTCAGGATCAATAAGAAAGCTGTTCCTTTTGAGCAGGGTGTTTAAGGGAGTGGTTAGCAGTTATCTCAGAATAGATCAAGCAGCTTCACTAAACAGACCTACACAGAAGGACCAAGGCAAGCATGCTACTCTAACTCATGCTAGGAGGGAAACTTGGCAACTTCTAGCCACAATATGAATGTTATGATTGTAATATTTTTCATATTAAAATGGAAAAAAAGCTTTGCATTAGACAGAATGCATGGATTTAAAAACCTCTTATTCTATAGGTTTCATCTGTTCCTATAATAAATAAAATCAAGAAATATTACTTACCTGGGATTATTTATAACTTTCATCAAGGTTTCATATAAGTCCTGTTCAGTCATTGACTTCCATTCTAGCAATATACCCATGCCTTTTGCCTGAACTCGAATCATGGTATCATAATGATCTCCAAAAAGTGGAATACCCACCACAGGGACTCCATGGTACATAGTTTCAAAAATGCTGTTCAAGCCACCATGGCTAAGAAAGGCTTTAATATTTGAGTGTCCTAAAGAAGGGAGAAATAATGAAACAAGAATGTTACATTAAAAAATTGAAGTTTTTTGAACCTGGGATGGGGGTGGGAGAGGGAGAAGGCAGGGTCCATTTATCCCTTTGTCAATATTGTAATAGACCTCTTCTCAAAATAGTTCCAGAATGAATTTATAATTTAGGGAAAAGAAAAAGTCCAGTTAAAAGTTAATGGAAACAAAGATGTAATTTTTCTTCCATCCAAATTCACAGACCCACCACCACACATAATCCAACCCATGCAAAGAGATTCTGTGACAGAAGTAGGAATCTGTCACAAGACATTTCTAGAAACTGAAAACAATTCTGAATAAATTATTCACCATTGGTAATGGCTTTAAAGATTGGCATTTTGATTTTGATTTTGGTAACTGGCTTTAAAGAAACATTTTTAGCAATTTTATTTTTAATTTGAGTAAGCTGAGATTTTATCATTTTGAGAGAATTCCCAGTTATGAGGGTTCTCTTCAGCAACATAGACTGCAGACTATAATTTTTCTTTGATTTAAAAAAAAGAGCCCTAATAAGTTGCTCTAGGCATTCAGAGGTTAACAATCAGAGATCACATAGATTTGGAGCTGAAAGGGCCACAAAGGCCATCTGGATCAATTCCTTCCTTTTACAAATGAGTCAACAGAAAGTCAAGGAGTTTATGTAGATGATAAAGGAGTTTAAGTGGATTTTCTCATGATCAGACTGGAAGCAAGCATCAGAAATGGGATCAATTTGAATCCAGAGCATACTAAATGAATGTTGAGTACTCTCTCTCTCTACTATCCAACATATTTTCTTATTAAACAATGAAAATTGAATTGTTAAATAAGAAACAATCATTTAACTGCTGTAAAAATAATACATTTTTAAGATAGTTTGTTATGCAAAAAATTAATACACTGGAGGGCACTACCAAATCATACCATAACTAAAGCTGTTCAATTACTCAGAACTATACGTTCACTCACTTGATATCTTGAAAATATCCTTTTTATACTTTGAGTTTCCAGAAAGTCTGTGATATGTTTGTGTGCTTATCCTATAAGAACCAGAGTGATACCACAGTGGTATATCATCCCCATGATATCAGATTTAATTGTTCAAAACTTTTAGTGTTCAGTTTTATCTTAATTCCACAATCAGGCAGAGACAAACTAGACTTTAAAAATTACGAACTAGTCAAGCTAATATCACTTAGATGTTGTGAACAACTCTAATACCATTCTGATCCTTCTAGGATGAACATAAAAGATCTTTGTAAAATTTCTAAAATCTCACAGGTGAAAACTTGAACTTGTACTAGAAGGCTAAAAAGCAGCTCTCTTCCTCAATATAGCAAAAATATCATAAATGATTAGACATCCTTCAGTTCACATGTTAGTCATTTTCTCATTTGGGGCTCAGATTAAGAAGCCTAAATTTTATCCCCCCCTTCCCTTCCAAATTGTATGTAATCTGAATAACTGGTAATCTAAGCAAACAACAATAACCTATAGCAGACTTCAGAAATTCAATTAGGTTTCTAGGTTGTTTTTTTATACCCAGATTTCATCAAGTATACATAATATTTGTTTATACTGTCATATTTATGAAATACTGTTTATACATGAATTATGAGCAGTACAAGAGAATTACAGACACAGAATTAGTATTTTTTTTGCTGTTCTACACTTTAATCTAATAGCTTGTTATAATAGTTTGGCAGTCATGTTTCTTAGTATGCAACATTTCTATGTCCTAAGTTTCCTCATCTACAAAATGGAGTAATTTGACGTCTTCCTTAAGGGACAGTTATAAATATAAAAACTGAATGTAAGACTGCAATATTATGCATTCACTACCAAACCAGTAAAATTATCAACTAATGATAATCTATGCTTTTATTATCTATATTACTAGAACAATGAAGTGTTATTTTATTATGTCATATATAAAACAAATGCTGATAATAATTCTGATTTTAAATTTAACTTGAAAGTTAAGTCTCCATAATAGAGGTAAAGTTTCATGGTATTTTTCAGACTGTGTTCTATGGAACATTATGGTAAATAAATAAGGTTTTCTGAAAATATTGTTGCTAGTTGCATTTTTCCCTCTAAAATATCATATATGAAATTATATATCATCACACATCTTCAGTGATGTTGCAGTTGTTTTCTATTAGGATGGCAATCTCTTCTATTCTTACAGTATGCCATAATCCCTTAAAATCCTTGAATCAGAATTGGGAACTTCTGTTAATATATTTCAAAATGAAAATGTCCCATGGCCAAATTAAGATAAAAAAATTTAGAACTGTAAGGGACCTTGGAAACCATCTAGTTTGACCCCCTCATTTGACAAAGGAAGCAATAAAAGCACAGATAAGTTTAGTAAACTGATCAGTCAGGAAGAAAGGACAGGATTATATCCAGCTCTGTGGACTATAGATCCACCATTTATTTTACTATATCAAGTTTGGTTAACTTTCATCTGGCATACCAGAGAGTTGAAGCAGTTCAAACATATTATCAGCCTAGTACTGTCCTTCTCTTTTATTATTTTGTAGTTCAATACGTTAAAGCAATCTATGAATGAGGCCCAGGACAAATGGAATCCTACAATTTTTACAAATAGAGGAACCCTTGAACGGATTGTCTACATTAGAATATGTAAAAATAAATTTAAGTTTCTGTGGATCTAAAAGGGCCACTGAATTTTAAATGATTGTATTATAGGCCTTGGCAACAGAAAGGGACCTAAGAGAGGTTGGGGTTATTTTTTCAATGCCTCAAGAAAGCCACTGGTTGAAATAAAAGTTGAAAAAGGAGTCTTAGATAGGAGTCTTTGAAGAAGAAAAGTCAGAATTTGTACCAAAACAAAGCCACAAGCTAGTGCCTTAGCTAAGAGATCATCTTTAGATGGCAGAATGGTGGTGATGATTACTTCTTAAAAATTTATTGTCTTACCGATCGGCTAAGATTTAAGAAAGTGACTGAGAAAATGTGAGCATGGCTATGAGATTTAATTACATCATTCCCCCACCAGAAAGTAAGCAATTAAACATTTATTAGCATACACCAGAGCATGTCTTTTACCTTAGAAATGATGATAATTATACTGATCCTTGTATTTGGCCAGAATTCTAAAAGTCAGGAAAACCTGCATTTAAGTCTCCCTCGGTACACTTCTTGGCTATGTAATTGTGGGAAAGTCACTTAATTTCTTAATACTCTATGAAGGTTTTTAGAACTATAAGTTAAAGAGAAAATAAGTGAAGATTATTTTAAAAAATGGAAAACCACTGCAAAGGAGAGAATCCAAGCAAAGAAAGACTGATAAAAATAAGGAAGATATAAGAGAGTAATCAGTGATTAACTTCAGGAGTGAAGAGACCCTCAATAAATGTGCAGAATGTAGGAAAATTTATTTCCTGAAGGAAAGCTTACTCAAATACTGCAGAATTTACTTCAGTGAGTAAGCAAGTATGAGAGATCATAATAGTTCTCCCCCAAAGTACAATCTTAGCTATAAAAAGCAAAATGACAGAATTTGAAGAAAATATTTTCAGTGCTCAAAGAGTTATCTGCAATTATTTATTACCTGTAAGGTATTTAAGGAATACTAAGAAAACTCTAATGACATTGATAACCAAAACAGTTTTGTCAGGAAGTTGGGAGTCTGCATATTTGTCTAAATATTCATGTTGACAGGTTTTTTTTTTTTAATTGTATAGAGAAGAGAACACAGTACTGTGATCTGAGCAACTGAGGTGATGTTGAGAGGGTTGTGAGTCAGGAGTGCAAGGAAATACAGTGAGGGGGTAAGGTGTACTTGGTTGGGAATGGAATAATATACGAAGGTAAGTGACTGTTATGAATACAGGCTATTACTTTATGAGATGTACTTTTGCTAGGATTGTGAAACATTAGGAACAGCTCTCCAGTACAATGCAGATATCTTAGTTTGGATGTCCATAATAAAGGTTCGTTGTCCTTTTATATACACCTTGATTAAAAGATCATAAATCAGCAAGAGGAGATTTATGGTAGATATGATGAGCTGTAAGATGCCACCAATGAAAAACTAGGAAGGACAAAAAGAAAGGCAAAGGTAATCAAGGTACTAGAAGAGAGGAGCTGGCCACATAGGGAAAAATGATAGATAGCCAGAGTGTTCCTCTGGTACCTTTGTGATATTGGAAGAAATTGAGGAAAGTTTTCAATACACCGGAAGAGACTCCATGTGACAAACATTTAGAAAATAAGACAAGAGTCATAAAAGATGGGAGGCTGTATAGGATAAAATGAGTGAAGCCCCTGTCATGGAAATATGACCTTGACTTGAGACTTTGCTATAGCAAGTTGAGCTTTAGCTAAAAAACTGCAGATGTTCGATTGTCTTGAATGAACATTTCCCTCCAGTTTTTTTTAATCACCTCTTAATTAGCATTTAAATACTTCTTTTAAAGGCAACATATTCTTTTGTTTCTGGGATAGATTTCTGGGTTTAGAGTATAAGCCTGGATTCTCCCAGACAATGGGAGAAAAGGTCAAAGGGAGAGGGGCTTCTATTCTATTTAATCTTTTGTTTTGCAGTTTGTACTTTGCACTCCTTTAACTGATACACAGTTGGTTAGGAGCTGCCCTTTCTTGCAAGATCATAACAAATACCTTTTTTGCTTTTTCTTACTTTGAGAGTCTGATTGTTTTTTGTGGTCACTATTGTCCCAACACAGAGACACTTCCACATTTAAATCTAAATATCATAGAACTGGATCAGCTGCTTAAAATTTCATCTCACTCTCTCTACTAAATTGTTCTTTTCCCTAGTGTTCTTTAAAATTCAATTAAGCATCAAAATATAGTTGGGTTAGAAGACTTAGGTTATACTTGCTTCTCTACCGACTTCTAGCTGTGTGTGAATTTGGGCTAGTCTCTAAGGTATCTGTGTACTTGTTTCCTCAGCTGCAAAATGAGAGTGAAAGATACTCATCCTGATAATTTCATAGGATATTTGTGAAAATTTAAGTGAGATAAGTTTAAAAGTACACTGAAAAAAGCTCTAACATATTGCATAAAATATTATTAATATTGTTTTTATGTTTCCTGTTGCTAATTTGGTTTCATAATTTGTATTTGTTTCATTGTTAATTAAATTTGCATCAGAATGACAATACTGTTATTGTATTAGGAAAACATTATTTGTAAGTAATAATTGTGCTATGTATGCCTTGCAGATATATTAATAATTTGCTAATAAAAAAGAATGTTTAGGAAGCCAACAAGCAATTTAAGAATCAAACTATTTGATAAAATGTATTATAAGCTTCCAATAATCCAAGAATCAAACTATCTGAAAAAAAAAATAAATTGTATTTTTGCACAACTCTTGAGATATAAACATAATGACTACATTTCCAAAATTAACCACAAATAGATATAATACAAATAACAGCCTCACCAAGCAGGTCATTTTGGGGTAGCCATTCTATGAGTTTTGTGTTATTCCCAAGATTCTTTGGTTTAAGTCCAGAAAACCTAAAATGCACAGTAGAAGAAAAATTACTCAGAATATGGATATGAAAAATTTACATCACTGAACGTAAAACAAATTATAAACTTAATATTTTATCCCTTTATACAATTTTACCCCTTTATAATGTGCAAGCACATTATACTTGATTTAATAAAAATGAATTTCAATTAGTTTACTTTTCTGTATTTTAATTATTGGGGGTATATCAAAAAGATATTCATGTTCCCATGTTATTGCTCAAATAGATTGTAACTTCCAGAAGGACAAGAAGCATACCTTATCTAAATTTTTTAATCTTTCCCAATGACTAAAAAGGAAGGAAGTGAAGAGGGAGGAAGGAAGGAAAGATACAAGAAAATGGGGAGAAGGCAAGGAGAAGAAGAGTTTTGGAAAGAATGATTTGGTGCTTTAGACCCACTAAGTTCATATAACCTGTAGTTACTTAAAGGCTATCAAGCTCCCAATGAAGGTAGGCGATTTTACTACTGTGGTAGTAAAAAGCAGAAAAAGCCGCTGTTTTTTCTGACAACAGGCTATCTAGAGATAACTCCTCACTCCTGATAATCTGTGGAATCCCCGCTTCCCCATTCAGTACCAGACATTACTAGTCACTGTGGACACAAAGTCCCTGCCCTCAGGGAGCCTGCATTTCAATGGGAAGTAAAGAAATGATAAGCATCTAGTATATACCTGGCACTATACTAAGCACTTTACAAATGCTAACCCATTTGATTCTAATAACCTTGGGAGGTGGGTCCTAATATTTAGTTAGGGAAATTGAGCCTGAGAGAGGTTAAGTGACTTTCCCTAAGATTACAAAGTTAGTGTCTGAGGATATATTTGAACTCAGGTCTTTTTTTACTCTGAGACCAATCCATTGTACAACCTAGCTACCTCTAATGAGAGGTAAAGATGTAAACATATAAGCACATTGAAAACAAACAGGTCTTTTTCTTTTTTGGGGGAGGGGGAGTGAATGATTAGTCATCTTTTTTTTTTTTTTTTGCTGAGGCAATTGGGGTTAAGTGACTCGCCCAGGGTCACACAGCTAGGAAGTGATAAGTGTCTGAGGCCAGATTTGAACTCAGGTCTTCCTGACTTCAGGGCTGGTGCTCTATCCACTGCACCACCTAGCTGCCCCATGAGTGATTAGTCTTATTAATCTTAATTTGAGATGTCAAAGTGTCCCCAACATAACTGCAATAAGCTAGGATATTTACATGTGTACTGTGTATATGTGGCTTAGAGGCAAAGATTTGTCATTTTTCACCAAGTGCCTATCACAATGCCTCATTCATATGCATTTAATCAATAATTATAACCACAATAATAATAATCTTTATACAGTTCTTTAAGATTTACAAAGTACTTTATATGTTATCTTGCTTGATCTTCCCAACAACCTAAGAAACAGATACTAGTATTATGCCATTTTACAGAAGAAGGAACTGAGGCTAAGAGAAGTTAAGGGATTTGACAGGGATCACATAACCAATAACTGTCTGCTAAAATCTGAACCCCTGATTCCAGACCCAACACTTTATACACTCACTACATTGCTGAGCTGCCTGAAAGCTTCAAATCAATGTTAGAATTGAAATTAAATGAAATAAAGATGTTTTCAGAGGTAAAAATCAAGTTGAGAATAAATTTGAACATTTCCCATTATGGGAATTTATATTGCCATTATTAACTTTTGTATACAACTTTTGTAAATTACAGATTTAAAATCTTCATTAGTTGGATAATTTCACAAAATTCTCCCTTAAACTTCAATTCACTGAGAAGCCAAATGAAATTCCTGACTACTGATGACTCAGTGAAATGGATATTACTGGATCCCAAGTGTTCAATGATGGGGCAGATGCCTTGTAAATCAATGACATAAACATTCCCTGGCTTTCTTATTCTCTTACCTCCAAATCACCTTTTGAGGCAACCTTGACAAAGCTCCTGCGAGTTTGTAAGTGATATCTTCTGATAAATACTTTACACCAGCTCCAAAAGATACCAGGACAAAACCATGTTCAGCATCTTCTACCCATCTTTGGAGACCCTGTTAATACAAAAACAATTAATTTCATGTACTATCAGGTCATCCCAGTTTGTAGAATAACATTTGCCTCTGTGTTGTGATACAATAAAACTTGCTTTTTTTAAGTGTTTAGATTATCCAAAATAGAGCATACAATGCAAAAAATAAGAGACTAATGTTTTCATAGACAGATTCCCAAAAATGTTATTTTAAACAAAACAAAAACATTTTGATAATTCCATATAAAAAAAGATTAGGTGCTCTATTGGAAAAGATCAGCAAAAATGACAGAAATATACTCATGCCTTGTATCAATTTGAATTGGAGAGAAATGGACAATTATTACATGCTGTAATGACAACATAGGAACACAATCTCAACATATGCTGCTGAAGAGATCAACTATGTCAAAAGGCCAAAACTGGTATTATGAGCATAAAACTGAAAGCTTTTAAGGGGAAAAATCCCAACACTTATAGGATTGGAAAGGACCCCAGAGGCTATCTGGGTAAGTAGTTAACAAACTACAATCCTTAGGCCATATTAGGCCTGCCGGCTATTTTTATATAGTGCACAAACTAAAAATGTTTTTTTATATTTTTAAAAGCAGGGGGATGAGTCAGATTTGGCATACAGGTCAACGTTTGCGGACCTGATTTATCTGAACAATAATAACAACTCTTACAGTACACTCAACAAGTAGTCATCTACCCTCTTCTTCTTGAAGACCTACAGTGAAGAAAAAGGCACTAAGTAGAATCACCTCATTTTTCACATGTGGACAGTACAAATTGCTGGAAAGTTTGTTTTTGTTTTATTAATTCTTATGTCAAGCTGAAATCTGCCCCTTTACTGATTTTACCCATTGTTTTTCATTCCCTCTAGAGTTCAATAAAATAGGTCTAATACTACTTTCATGAACCAGTTCTTCAAATGAATGAGACTAGACATCCAAATCTTTTCTTCTGAAGGCTAAAACTTTTCTTGATTCCCTCAACTGCTCATTATATTGGATGGTTTCAAGGCTTTTCACCACCTAGACATGGAAATGTATCTTGGCTAACCAAAGTCTTAGAAAGATGGTCCCACAACTGACCCCCTTTCCTCCCCCTTCAATAAGCCTCTGGCTTTCCATTGTGTCCATTAAAGAAATGGCTTTTGGTACTTCATTAGGTTTATAACAAATGTCCAATTAATACTTAGGGATAGATAAATTTGAATTAAGTCACATCTAGTCTTCAGTTGCATAAGTAACTGATGCTAGGGTGTCCATAGAAGCTTCCTTCTAGGAGGAGTTCTAACAATTCAAATCAACATAACAGACACCAGATGTATTATGCAAGGCAAGAAGGCAGTGGCACTGCTATTTTAACTATTTAGGGGGGAGTTGGTTTTGTTTTTATATTATATAATTAAAAAAAACACTTTTTTTTCTTTTCTCCAACTCCCTATCTTAATGGAAACAACAACAGCAACATAAAAAATTTGCATAATTCTGTACCCTGAACCCACCACCTTTCTGTCAGGTGGGTACAATGAATGGTCATGATCAGAATTCTTCCAAATTGCTAAGTTTTTTTGTCTTTACATTGCTGTTACTGTATCAATTATTTTTTCTAATTTTGCTTTTCTTTCCCCCTGCCACTCTATATAAGTCTTCAAAGTTATTTGTTTCATAACTTTGATGCTATGGTATAAAATTGTTCTTCCATAAAGTCTCATATTTCTTTGAAAATATCCTTTTTCTTATTTCTTCCTATACAATAATATTCCATTAAATTCATATATCACAATTTGTTTAGCTATTCTTCAATTGATGGATATTTCTCAATTTCCAGGGATTTTGCTCCCACAGAAAGAAATTCTATACACATTTTTTTTAAACAAAGAAGATATTTTCCATTTTCTTTGATCTTTTGGGGATATAGTCCTAGCAGTGATAAAGCTGGATCAAAAGGCACAAACTGTTTAGTTCCAAATTGCTTTCCAGAATGGCTGGTCCTATCTACCACTCCAAAGTAGGAGAAAAATAAATCCAAAGTAGGAGAAAAATAAATAGAATTCATATCTAATGTCAATTAATATATTCTATTTTAAAAAAAAGAACTACTTAGATACCATGAATGCAATCATGGGCCTGAGACCCCCACAAAAACAACAAAGTCTCTGGAGTGAAGCAGCATCCATATGGTGGAAGAATGCTCTAGAAGCAAGAGTGTGCTTTTATTAACCAAACTCTTTCCATGTGCCATACCAGTCTCCTCCCAGTCATTCCTGATTGGTCAATATACTATGTCTCCCTCTCTTCCTTTTTCATGCTTTCTTGGATATGTTCCTCCTCTGTCTTGTCATGCAACCCATGTTCAAAGATGGCAGAAAACTCTTCTTAAATGGGGTATATGTTGGTTAACATACAATCAGTCTATTCAGTATTCTCATTCCCCATTTGCCTTTGCTAGATCATTGACCTTGACTGGTTTGAGCCAGATAGGGTCTGTGGTAAGACTGTTTTGGAAGAGGATACATAGATCCATTTCTGATTGGCTAGATACATCTGTTAAGCAACTTTGCTGTCAAATTGTGCATACTCTGATATAGCATTGCTACTACTGGCTCTATATCCCAACAAAATCATAAGAGGGGAAAGAACCCACACATAGCATAAATTTGAAACAAGCTACTACTGGGCCTATATCCCAACAAAATCATAAAAAGGGAAAGGACCCACACATGTGCAAAAATGCTTGCAGCAGCCCTTTTTATGGTGACAAAGAATTGGAAAGTGAGTAGATGCCCATCAACTGAGGAATGACTGAATAAATTATGATATATAAAAGTAATAGAATATCATTATTCTATAAAAAATGAACAATTTACTTTTAGAAAGAACTGGAAAGTTTTACATGAACTGATTCTGAGCAAAACAAGTAGAACCAGGCAAATTTGGTTCTTCTCAGTGGTTCAGTGATCCAAGGAAATTTCAATAAAAACTCTGGATAGAAAACAAAAAAACAATAACAACAACAACAACAACAACAAAAACAAACGTGTCCATCTATCACATCAGAGGATAATGTAGTTTAGGAGTTCTCAATCTGTGTTCAATTTCGGGAGTTGTGTATGTGTGTATGTATCTATTTTATATATAATATATAATAAGATGATTTATAATAATAATATATGTAATATGCATAAATATTTTACTAACTTTGAAATTTGGCACTTCTATTATAAATTTAAAACAACATGCTTCTCAGAAGGGGTTCATAAACTAAAAAGGGGTATAACTAAAAATGGTAAAGAACCCTATCTTTTGTAAAAGGAGGACAGAATTAAAAATCAGGATAATTGGATTTACTTTGTGAGAAATACTGAAAAGTAAGGTTTCCACAGAATGTTGTAAGACACTGCAAGTGACTAATGGGTTTTCAGAATGTGAGAAATTAAGGAAAGTTAAGTTTCCACAGAACAACTAAATTTCAATCTCTAGGACCCTTGAGCATATAAGGAATTGGGGAGCTACGAAGGCACAGGTAGAAACAAAAAGGTTTTTTTTTTTTGTTTGTTTTTTTAAGTTAACAGTCAATCCAACTCAAACTGGATGGGACTAGAATAAATTGCTATTACATTTGCTTAATAGGATAACTGAATATTAAGACACTCCACAAGAGGAATTTTCTGCCATTTTTGAACAAGTGATAAGGGAGGGGAGACAAGCTCATATATATTCAGAAGGAAACATTCAGTCAGAGTATCAGAAAGATTGTAATCTGGAAGGGAACAGGCCAATCTGTGCCTAGCTAACAAATATAAAAAGCTTCTGTCACTTCTGTGCTCGCTTCTTCCAAAAGAGGAATGGAGCCTGCTTCTGGACATTCCTCAAGATTCTTCCTGAATAAATTTTCCATGAATTTCAGTTTCAAATGTGTTTCTATCAACTTTAAGTTTTTCCACAATGCCTAAGATTTTTTCCAGGTCTAACTCACCCAAAAGAAGTCAAGAATTATATTTGCAGTATGACATTGTAGGATGGAGAGCTAGATCTGTAGTCAGGAAGATGTAGGCTGGAATTTGGCCTCAGACATTGTCTAGCTTTCTGAGCCTCATAATCTTTATTGGAAAAAGAGAGGGAATGTATTCAAGAAATTCAAAGGTTCCACTTAGCTCTAAATCAACAATCCTAGCATTACATGATCCATTGAACTGGTAAAGAAATATGATGATATGGGTAATTTCCTGCATATGAAATCTTGCATAAAGGTAATTGTTCTCTATGCTACATATGGACAAGTATCTTTGTATCAACTAAGCAATGTGAAAAAGGATTAACAACTGTTATTCCTCTTCTAATCTATCTGAAAACAATGTCATTCTACATTATTCACTATCTTAGCATGGAGCACATTGTATTAGATTTTTGATTTTGTCAGACACTATACAGTTAGATGAATAAATAAGCAGCTTCATTCTAAGAGAGTTCAGTTTTCATGGAAAAATGGCAAAAGCACACAGAGAGGAGAGAAACAACATCCTGCATTTCTTATTTTGTATTACTGCCTCATCTCCATTCATTCTGACCAAGTCTCTCTTAGTGTTTGGGTACCTGTTTGTTTTTATGTATAGATTGAGCCAATCGTATCAAAAATGAAATAGAAATAGATCCTACTCATCACTTGTCACCTAAGAAAAATCACAAATTGACATTATCTAAATTGTACTTTATTTTTAAATGTTTTGTTAAATTAAACATTTCCAAATTATAGTTTAATCATGTTTAGAGCAATTCTACAAATTTTTCCTCTGTATTCTGATCCTAGCCTAAGCTTCAAAATTCTGGGTAGATGAAGTATATTGTTAAGTGTCACATGCAAAAGCACTGTATTATTTTGGGGATACCAACAAAAAAGGAAGATTGCCCTTGCCCTCAAGGAACTCACATTCTAATGGTAGAAAACAATACATATGGAAGTTTTCAGCTGGGTGTCAGATGAAAAAGCAGGTGGTAATACTTCTTCTTTATTGTCATTTCCACTAACACTAAATGCCACCAGTTTTTGATGCTGACTCATTCTACAGTGACCAAGACGTCAGTGAAAAAAAAATTTTCTTTTTAAATGAAATAAATCTCTGCCAAAAGGTAATATATAAATTTTTCTTTCTTTTAAAAAAATTATTTATTCTGAACTAAAGAAAAAAAACAAGCATTTATATAACATTAGAATAGAAAAAAAATGACTTTTTCCCCAGTTCACATGGAATTGCAAATCTATTAGATACAACTTGCTATTCCTTTAAAATATATAATGAAGTTATCACATAACCTTTTTTTCTCCCTCCCATATGTAGAAATGGCTACATTAGACACAAATATTTTATGTGTAAGCATAAAAACATTCTATACATGCTTCTGTTACCAGTTCTTCTGAGAGTACACAAAATGGCCCATTCTCCTTGCACATTGTAAAACCAGTTTAATCAATAGTATTGGAGAAGAATGGGGTCAAAACATTTTCTTTCAAAGATAGATCTCATGTTCCCTTCACAGTGCTCTCTGTTGAAGAAAGTTAAATATTTTGGAGACATTTTCATTTTATTACCATTTCCTAGTAGTTAATAAAGAATAAAAACTCTGAAGGACAATGGAGAGTTGAATGATAGTCATGATCCAAAATATTACAAACAGGGGCTGGCACAGATGAAACAGTATAATGGATATAATCAAGAAAATTATGACCAAAAAACAAGTTAAGCCAATCATCTAGTGATAGAGAATTGACAAAGTGGTTCAGTCAGTTAGTTAATAAACCTTTTTTGAGCACAGCACTGTGTTAACTACTGAGAGATATACAGAAAGGTAGAAGACAAGTCTCTAATATCAAGGAGTTCATTATCTAATGTAGAAAACAACATACAAACGTGAAGAAACAAGCTATATAACAAGAAAATAAGAAAAAAAAATAAAAAGTAGGCATTAGAATCAAGTGATATTGTTAAAATTTTCCTGTAGAAGGGGGGGATTATAATTAGGACTTAAAAGAAGATGGGAACCTAAAAAGCAAAGTTGATGAAGGAAAGTATCCATGCATATTCAGTCACTGATAATATATAGATTTGAGAAATGATAAATCTTGTTTAAAGAACAGCAAGGGAAACAGGACTAAACTGAAGAGTATATGGGGATATAAAAAGATTGAAAGGTGTGAAGGACTTTGAATGTCAAACTAAGTTTTATATTTAAAATTAGAAGTGACAGAAAAAACACTCAATATTTTACTTGGAGTGCTAGTAGAGGGGTATTATGGTCAGAACTGATAAAGAGAAGAAAATGTGAAATATCTCCTAGGAAAAACAACTGATTTGGAAAATAGATCTAGGAGAGACAATCTAAGGATTATTGGACTTCCTGAAAGCCATGATGAAAAAGAAAAAAAAAGAACATAGACATCATCTCACAAGAAATCATAAAATAAAACTGCCCTGATATTTTAGAACCAGAAGGTAAAATAACCATCGAAACAATCCACCAGTCACCTCCTGACAGAAGCCTAAAAATTAAATGCCCAAGGAATATCATGGCTAAAATTCAGAAAGAAAAAATTCAAATACCAAGGAGCCACAATTAGGATCACCCAGGAACTAGCATCTTCCACTTTACAGGATCAAAGGGCATGGAATCTGATATTCTGAAAAGCAAAAGCACTGGAATTACAGCCAAGGATAAGCTACCCAGCTAAAATGAGCATTATCTTTCAGAAAAAAAGATGGACATTCAATGATATAGGTGAATTTCACCTATTTCTAATGAAAATACCACAACTAAACAAAAGAAACTGATCTCCAAACACAAAATTCAAGAGATACATAAAAAGGTAAAAAAAAAAAAAAACTCTTGAGAACTATATTTCTGTTATGGATATACTTAGAGAATGATGGTATAAGTTGATTTTATTATGATAATATGAAAAATAAACTAGAGGTAAAAAAGGGATAACATTAGAAGAAGACAAAAAAGGAAGTAACATAAGGGAAATTTCATCACACGAAGAGGCAAAGAAAACCTATTATAACTGAGAGAAAGAAGGGAGGGGGATGAGCATTGTGTGTGAATCTTACTCTCATCACATTTGGGTCTGAGAAAATAACAGAGATATTTGATATCACAAAGAAACTTGTCTCACCTTATAGGGAAATAGGAAGGAAAAGGGGAAAAGAAAGGGAAAGAGTAACAGAAGGAAAAACAGAATAATTAGGGGAAAGATGTAAAAAAGGGAGTTGGGATCTAAGGGGGAAGGACTGAGGGAGATGGTTGTCAAAAGCAAAATACTAGGGAGTAGAGAAAGGGGATAGGAAAGAGAAAAACATAACCTAGGTTAAATAAGATGGCAGGAAATACAGAATTAGTTATTTCAACTGTGAATGTGAATAGGATAAACTCTCCAATAAAGAAGTGGATAGTAGACTGGATTAAAAGTCAGAATCCAACAATATGCTGTTTACAAGAAACACATTTAAAGCCTAATAATACATATAGAGTGAAGGTAAAAGGCTGGAGCAGAATCTATTATGCTTCAGGTGAACCAAAAAAAAGCAGGGATAGCAATCCTGATCTGAGAGCAAGTAAAAGCAAAGACAGATCTAATTAAAAGAGACAAGGAAGCAAACTATATTTTACTAAACGCTACAATAGATAATGAAGGAATATAAATACAAAACATATATGCACTGAGTGGTATAGCATGGAAATTCCTAGAGGAAAAGTAAAGAGAGAGGCAAGAAGAAATAAACAGCAAAACTATAATAATGGGGGATCTCAACCTTGCTCTCGTAGAACTAGACAAACTGAACTACAAAATAAATGAGAACGAAGTTAAGGAGGTAAACAAGATGTTAGAAAAGTCAGGTATGATAGTTCTTTGGAGGAAATTAAATGGAGACAGAAAGGAGATTACTTTTTTCTCAGTGGTTCATGAAATACAAAAACTGACCATGTGTTAGGACATATAAACATCAAAATCAAATGCAGGGAGGCAGAAATTGTAAATGCATTTTTTTCAGATCATGATGCAATAAAAATCACATGCAATATAAGGCCAGGAGAAATCAGACCAAAAAGCAGTTGGAAACTAAATAAGCTCATCCTAAAGGATGAATGGGTGAAACAATAAATTACCGACATGATTACTAATTTCATCCAATAGAATGACAATAATGAGACAACATACTAAAATTTGTGGGATACAGCCAAAGCTTATTACTATGAGGGGAAATTTTATATCTCTAGATGCTTACTTGCAGAAAGTAGAGAAGAAAAAATAAATGAATTGGGCTTCCAACTAAAAAAGCTAGAAAAAGAACAAATTAAAAAACCCCAATCAAATACCAAATTTGAAATAATAAAAATAAAAGGAGGGATTAATAAAATTGAAAAAAAAAACTATTTCATTAATAAAGCTAAAAGCTGATTTTATGAAAAAAACTAACAATATAGATAAACCTCTATTTAATTTGATTAGAAAAATGAAAGAGGAAAATCAAATTGTTAGTCTCAAAAATGAAAAGGGAGAACCTTCCACCAATGAAGAGGAAATTAGAGCAATAATTAAAAATTATTTTGCCCACCTTTATGCCAATAAATTTGATAACCTAAGTGAAATGTAGGAATACCAACAAAAATATAGATTACTCAGATTAACAAGAGAGGGAATAAATTACTTAAATAGTCCCATTTTAGAAAAAAGAAGTAGAAGTCATTAATCAACTCCCTAAGAAAAAATCCCCTGGACCGGGTGGATTTACATGTAAATTTTACCAAACATTTAAAAAACAATTAAATCCTATACTATATAAACTATTTGGGAAAAAAGGGGGGGGATGAAGGACTCCTACCAAATTTCTTTTATGACATAGACATGATACTGATACCTAAACCAGGTATAACAAAAACAGAGAAAGAAAATTATAGACCGTTCTCCCTAATGAATATTGATGCAAAAATCTTAAATAAAATATTAGCAAAGAGATTACAGAAAATCATCCCCAGGATAACACAACATGACCAAGTAGGATTTATACCAGGGATGCAGGGATGGTTCAATATTAGAAAAACTATCAGCATAATTAATTATATTAATAACCAAACTATCAAAAACCATATGATTATCTCAATAGATGCAGAAAAAGCATTTGATAAAATCCAACATCCCTTCCTATTAAAAACACTAGAGAGTATAGGAAATGCAAATTAAGACAACTCTGAGGTACCACTACACACCTGTCAGATTGGCTGAAATGACAGGAAATGATAATGATAACTGTTGGAGGGGATGTGGGAAAACTGGGACACTGATACATTGTTGGTGGAAATGTGAACGGATCCAACCATTCTGGAGAGCAATTTGGAGCTATGTTCAAAGAATTATCAAACTGTGCATACCCTTTGACCCAGCAGTGTTTCTATTGGGCCTATATCCCAAAGAGTTCTTAGAGAAGGGAAAGGGACCCACCTGTGCAGGAATGTTCGTGGCAGCCCTTTGTGTAGTGGCTAGAAACTGGAAACTGAAGGGATGCCCATCAATTGGAGACTGGCTGAATAAATTATGGTATACGAATGTTATGGAATATTATTGCTCTGTAAGAAACGACCAGCAGGATGATTTCAGAGAGGCCTGGAGAGACTTGCATGAACTGATGCTGAGTGAAACGAGCAGAACCAGGAGATCACCATACACAGCAACAACAATATTACATGATGATCAATTGTGATGGACATGGCTCTCTGCAACAAAGAATTGTCTCAAACCAGTTCCAATTGTTCACTGAAGAAAACCATATACACCCAGAGAGAGGGATATGAAATATGGACCACAACGTAACATTTTCATGATCTCTATTGTTTTTTCCTTGCATTCTGTTGCCTTTCTCTGATTCTTTTTTTTTCTTGTAGATAGGATTTTTCTTGCATAACTTGTCAAGCATTTCAACATTATTAACACGTAGTGGACTTCCTGCCATCTAGGGGAGGGGAGGGGACGGGGTAAAATTTGTAATGGAAAGCTTTGTAAAGATCAATGCTGGGGAACTACCCATACATATGTTATACAAATAAAAAGGTTTAATAAAAATAAATAAATATATAAATAAAAAGATCTATATGCAAAAGGAGGGAAAGCAACCCACATATGCAAAAATGTTTGTGGCAGCCCTTTTTGTAGTGGCAAGAAACTAGAAACTGAATGGTTATGCCCATAACCTGGAGAATGGCTGAATAAGTTAGGGTATATAAATGTTATGGAATATTTCTGTTATATAAGAAATGATCAGCAGGATGATTTCAGAGATGCTTGGGAGGACTTACATCAACCGATGCCAAGTGAAATGAGCAGAGCCAAGAGATCATTATACATGGCAACAATTATACAATGATCAATTGTGATGGACATGGCTTTCTTCAACAATAAGGTAGTAAGAGAAAGGGAGGGGAAAATTTAGAACACAAGGTTTTATAAGAGTGAATGCTGAAAATTATCCATGTATATATTTTGAAAATAAAAAGCTTAATTTAAAGAAAGGAAACAAAAAAGAACAAATTTATGTGCAAATTCAGCAGATGTTCTGATGATTCCATTTCTAACTTTGTAAGCAAGAAATAAATTGCTGATAATAGAGATTTCAATGAGAATGGATTGCAAAGCATTTACATAAATGACTGCTGAGGGCTAAGAATTGTTTTAGGATCCTGGAGTCCTTACCATTTCCACAGTGTCATCTTGTCTATCTTTCTGTCTGTCTCTCTCTCCTTGAGGCAAGTACTTGCCCCAGGTCACACAGCTAGGAAGTGTTAAGTACCGGAACCGAATTTGAATTCAGATCCTCATGACTTCAGGGCTGGGGCTCTATCCACTGCACCACCTAGCTGCCTCCATCCTCTCTCTTTTTAATCTTCAATGCCTTTCTACATATTGGCTACTTTCCTGATATATAGTAAGTTTACTCAAAAAGTTCTCCAATTTAAAAAAAAAAAGTTCATTAGATTTTATAGTTTTCATTACATGTTCTCTCTTCCCTAACTTATTGACAAAGCTGTATGTGCATTGGTTATAGACATTTTTTTCTCCATCTGAATCTAATTGACCTCTTCAATATAAAGTCACCAATGATCTCTTAATTGTGATATCCACTGGCTTCTTCTACATCTTTTATTTATTTCATATTCTCTCTTTTTTATTATTAATACTTTTTAATTGCAAAACATATGTATGGGTAATTCCTAAACATTAACCCTTACAAAGCTTTCTGTTAAATTTTTCCCCCCTACGACCCACCCCTTCCCCTAGATGACAGGATATGCACTACATGATAATTATGTTAGAATACTTAAGAAATCGAATATATGTATAGTTATTACATCATTTTTTTGGTGCAGGAGAAATCGTATCTACAAGAAAGAATA